>JAWNPF010000103.1:0-169570 GCA_035045185.1 Drosophila meridiana | reverse complement strand
GAAGATGAAGATGAAGATGAAGATGAAGATGAAGATGAAGATGAAGATGAAGATGAAGATGAAGATGAAGATGAAGATGAAGATGAAGATGAAGATGAAGATGAAGATGAAGATGAAGATGAAGATGAAGATGAAGATGAAGATGAAGATGAAGATGAAGATGAAGATGAAGATGAAGATGAAGATGAAGATGAAGATGAAGATGAAGATGAAGATGAAGATGAAGATGAAGATGAAGATGAAGATGAAGATGAAGATGAAGATGAAGATGAAGATGAAGATGAAGATGAAGATGAAGATGAAGATGAAGATGAAGATGAAGATGAAGATGAAGATGAAGATGAAGATGAAGATGAAGATGAAGATGAAGATGAAGATGAAGATGAAGATGAAGATGAAGATGAAGATGAAGATGAAGATGAAGATGAAGATGAAGATGAAGATGAAGATGAAGATGAAGATGAAGATGAAGATGAAGATGAAGATGAAGATGAAGATGAAGATGAAGATGAAGATGAAGATGAAGATGAAGATGAAGATGAAGATGAAGATGAAGATGAAGATGAAGATGAAGATGAAGATGAAGATGAAGATGAAGATGAAGATGAAGATGAAGATGAAGATGAAGATGAAGATGAAGATGAAGATGAAGATGAAGATGAAGATGAAGATGAAGATGAAGATGAAGATGAAGATGAAGATGAAGATGAAGATGAAGATGAAGATGAAGATGAAGATGAAGATGAAGATGAAGATGAAGATGAAGATGAAGATGAAGATGAAGATGAAGATGAAGATGAAGATGAAGATGAAGATGAAGATGAAGATGAAGATGAAGATGAAGATGAAGATGAAGATGAAGATGAAGATGAAGATGAAGATGAAGATGAAGATGAAGATGAAGATGAAGATGAAGATGAAGATGAAGATGAAGATGAAGATGAAGATGAAGATGAAGATGAAGATGAAGATGAAGATGAAGATGAAGATGAAGATGAAGATGAAGATGAAGATGAAGATGAAGATGAAGATGAAGATGAAGATGAAGATGAAGATGAAGATGAAGATGAAGATGAAGATGAAGATGAAGATGAAGATGAAGATGAAGATGAAGATGAAGATGAAGATGAAGATGAAGATGAAGATGAAGATGAAGATGAAGATGAAGATGAAGATGAAGATGAAGATGAAGATGAAGATGAAGATGAAGATGAAGATGAAGATGAAGATGAAGATGAAGATGAAGATGAAGATGAAGATGAAGATGAAGATGAAGATGAAGATGAAGATGAAGATGAAGATGAAGATGAAGATGAAGATGAAGATGAAGATGAAGATGAAGATGAAGATGAAGATGAAGATGAAGATGAAGATGAAGATGAAGATGAAGATGAAGATGAAGATGAAGATGAAGATGAAGATGAAGATGAAGATGAAGATAAAGATTTGACTTGAACATCAGAAGAAGGGGATACATATAAAAAGTTAAATATATGGAAAGTTGACGACCACATAGTATTAGGTATATTAAAGACATTCAACACTAGAAACAAGTCATTATATTTTACGAGTTTTTATACAAGTTATTTGTTTTGACTTGTACATCAGAAGAAGGGGGAACTTATAAAAAA
The DNA here is from genome assembly GCA_035045185.1 of Drosophila meridiana. Taxonomy (NCBI): domain Eukaryota; kingdom Metazoa; phylum Arthropoda; class Insecta; order Diptera; family Drosophilidae; genus Drosophila; species Drosophila meridiana. The sequence continues at coordinate 167,939 of JAWNPF010000103.1, read as the reverse complement.
ATTAAAAATTTATTTAATACAAGTTATTTGACAGAAAGAGAAAGAGAAAGATAAACAGAAACAGAAAGGGAAAGAGGAAGAGGAAGAGGAAGAGGAAGAGGAAGAGGAAGAGGAAGAGGAAGAGGAAGAGGAAGAGGAAGAGGAAGAGGAAGAGGAAGAGGAAGAGGAAGAGGAAGAGGAAGAGGAAGAGGAAGAGGAAGAGGAAGAGGAAGAGGAAGAGGAAGAGGAAGAGGAAGAGGAAGAGGAAGAGGAAGAGGAAGAGGAAGAGGAAGAGGAAGAGGAAGAGGAAGAGGAAGAGGAAGAGGAAGAGGAAGAGGAAGAGGAAGAGGAAGAGGAAGAGGAAGAGGAAGAGGAAGAGGAAGAGGAAGAGGAAGAGGAAGAGGAAGAGGAAGAGGAAGAGGAAGAGGAAGAGGAAGAGGAAGAGGAAGAGGAAGAGGAAGAGGAAGAGGAAGAGGAAGAGGAAGAGGAAGAGGAAGAGGAAGAGGAAGAGGAAGAGGAAGAGGAAGAGGAAGAGGAAGAGGAAGAGGAAGAGGAAGAGGAAGAGGAAGAGGAAGAGGAAGAGGAAGAGGAAGAGGAAGAGGAAGAGGAAGAGGAAGAGGAAGAGGAAGAGGAAGAGGAAGAGGAAGAGGAAGAGGAAGAGGAAGATGAAGATGAAGAGGAAGATGAAGATGAAGATGAAGATGAAGATGAAGATGAAGATGAAGATGAAGATGAAGATGAAGATGAAGATGAAGATGAAGATGAAGATGAAGATGAAGATGAAGATGAAGATGAAGATGAAGATGAAGATGAAGATGAAGATGAAGATGAAGATGAAGATGAAGATGAAGATGAAGATGAAGATGAAGATGAAGATGAAGATGAAGATGAAGATGAAGATGAAGATGAAGATGAAGATGAAGATGAAGATGAAGATGAAGATGAAGATGAAGATGAAGATGAAGATGAAGATGAAGATGAAGATGAAGATGAAGATGAAGATGAAGATGAAGATGAAGATGAAGATGAAGATGAAGATGAAGATGAAGATGAAGATGAAGATGAAGATGAAGATGAAGATGAAGATAAAGATTGACTGAACTCAGAAGAAGGGATACATATAAAAAGTTAAATATATGGAAAGTGACGACCACATAGTATTAGGTATATTAAAGACATTCAACACTAGAAACAAGTATTATATTACGAGTTTTTATACAAGTTATTTGTTTTGACTTGTACATCAGAAGAAGGGGAACTTATAAAAAAATTAAAAATTTATTTAATACAAGTTATTTGACAGAAAGAGAAAGAGAAAGATAAACAGAAACAGAAAGGGAAAGAGGAAGAGGAAGAGGAAGAGGAAGAGGAAGAGGAAGAGGAAGAGGAAGAGGAAGAGGAAGAGGAAGAGGAAGAGGAAGAGGAAGAGGAAGAGGAAGAGGAAGAGGAAGAGGAAGAGGAAGAGGAAGAGGAAGAGGAAGAGGAAGAGGAAGAGGAAGAGGAAGAGGAAGAGGAAGAGGAAGAGGAAGAGGAAGAGGAAGAGGAAGAGGAAGAGGAAGAGGAAGAGGAAGAGGAAGAGGAAGAGGAAGAGGAAGAGGAAGAGGAAGAGGAAGAGGAAGAGGAAGAGGAAGAGGAAGAGGAAGAGGAAGAGGAAGAGGAAGAGGAAGAGGAAGAGGAAGAGGAAGAGGAAGAGGAAGAGGAAGAGGAAGAGGAAGAGGAAGAGGAAGAGGAAGAGGAAGAGGAAGAGGAAGAGGAAGAGGAAGAGGAAGAGGAAGAGGAAGAGGAAGAGGAAGAGGAAGAGGAAGAGGAAGAGGAAGAGGAAGAGGAAGAGGAAGAGGAAGAGGAAGAGGAAGAGGAAGAGGAAGAGGAAGAGGAAGAGGAAGAGGAAGAGGAAGAGGAAGAGGAAGAGGAAGAGGAAGAGGAAGAGGAAGAGGAAGAGGAAGAGGAAGAGGAAGAGGAAGAGGAAGAGGAAGAGGAAGAGGAAGAGGAAGAGGAAGAGGAAGAGGAAGAGGAAGAGGAAGAGGAAGAGGAAGAGGAAGAGGAAGAGGAAGAGGAAGAGGAAGAGGAAGAGGAAGAGGAAGAGGAAGAGGAAGAGGAAGAGGAAGAGGAAGAGGAAGAGGAAGAGGAAGAGGAAGAGGAAGAGGAAGAGGAAGAGGAAGAGGAAGAGGAAGAGGAAGAGGAAGAGGAAGAGGAAGAGGAAGAGGAAGAGGAAGAGGAAGAGGAAGAGGAAGAGGAAGAGGAAGAGGAAGAGGAAGAGGAAGAGGAAGAGGAAGAGGAAGAGGAAGAGGAAGAGGAAGAGGAAGAGGAAGAGGAAGAGGAAGAGGAAGAGGAAGAGGAAGAGGAAGAGGAAGAGGAAGAGGAAGAGGAAGAGGAAGAGGAAGAGGAAGAGGAAGAGGAAGAGGAAGAGGAAGAGGAAGAGGAAGAGGAAGAGGAAGAGGAAGAGGAAGAGGAAGAGGAAGAGGAAGAGGAAGAGGAAGAGGAAGAGGAAGAGGAAGAGGAAGAGGAAGAGGAAGAGGAAGAGGAAGAGGAAGAGGAAGAGGAAGAGGAAGAGGAAGAGGAAGAGGAAGAGGAAGAGGAAGAGGAAGAGGAAGAGGAAGAGGAAGAGGAAGAGGAAGAGGAAGAGGAAGAGGAAGAGGAAGAGGAAGAGGAAGAGGAAGAGGAAGAGGAAGAGGAAGAGGAAGAGGAAGAGGAAGATGAAGAGGAAGAGGAAGAGGAAGAGGAAGAGGAAGAGGAAGAGGAAGAGGAAGAGGAAGAGGAAGAGGAAGAGGAAGAGGAAGAGGAAGAGGAAGAGGAAGAGGAAGAGGAAGAGGAAGAGGAAGAGGAAGAGGAAGAGGAAGAGGAAGAGGAAGAGGAAGAGGAAGAGGAAGAGGAAGAGGAAGAGGAAGAGGAAGAGGAAGAGGAAGAGGAAGAGGAAGAGGAAGAGGAAGAGGAAGAGGAAGAGGAAGATGAAGATGAAGATGAAGATGAAGATGAAGATGAAGATGAAGATGAAGATGAAGATGAAGATGAAGATGAAGATGAAGATGAAGATGAAGATGAAGATGAAGATGAAGATGAAGATGAAGATGAAGATGAAGATGAAGATGAAGATGAAGATGAAGATGAAGATGAAGATGAAGATGAAGATGAAGATGAAGATGAAGATGAAGATGAAGATGAAGATGAAGATGAAGATGAAGATGAAGATGAAGATGAAGATGAAGATGAAGATGAAGATGAAGATGAAGATGAAGATGAAGATGAAGATGAAGATGAAGATGAAGATGAAGATGAAGATGAAGATGAAGATGAAGATGAAGATGAAGATGAAGATGAAGATGAAGATGCTGTTAATGCAAACACAATATAAACATAAATCAATCGCAATTGTGATTCTTAGAAAAAGCTGAAATGCGCGAGTTACCATCTCAGTCCCCTCGGTTCCCCCTGAGATGTCCCCTACCAATCTGCTTCGGCTTGGTGTCGCACAGACATGTACGAAACTTATACATATTGGCGAACAGAGTTTGACGACAACGTCGATCCTCGCAAACATAGACATGGTTACAAAATTATCATTAATTTCACATTAGCAGTGCCACAATTTCGCATTTCGTCGCCTTCTGTCGCGTGACGCTCCTAACACAAAATTGTCCGGCGCCGCTGTTCTGATTTTCAAGCATTATTTCGCTTTTCGTCGCTGACCTAACGGTTTAAAGCAACCGAGCGTGAGCGCAGCCGGGCCCAGTGGTAATATGCTGCTCGATCAGACACCATCAGGCGGCAGCAGCAGCAGCGGCGTCAGCAGTGCGCCCAGCTCCTCAGCCACATGTCGAACGCCCACGGCGAAAGCTTAGCCATGAGCTCCGCACAGCAACAGCAACAGCAGCAGCAACATCAGCAGCAGCAAGTGCCACAGGCAGCCATCGATGAGATGCGCGTCTGATAGGTGTCGGTCTTTGAGTTGGACTTATAGTCATCAACGGGGTAAGTTGACCGTAAGCAACCAGGCTCTAGCTTCAGCTGGCATAATTACTGCAACTGGATCTAGGTCAACACAAAGCTGGCTCTAAGCTAACGTTTTAACCAGCCAGCTTAAATGGCTGACAGAGAGAGAGAGAGACTTTAAGGGATAGTCTGGGAAGGTTTAAGCACAAAGTAAACTTATTCAGTTGGGTGAGATAGTTATCTAAGATAGATCGGAAATAATTTCCTACAAATATATGTCTATATAAAGAGTAGGTCTTTAATTGGAAGATCATCAGAGCCAATAAGGAAATTTTCAGATTTTACACATTTTACGTCGAAAATTTTATTATGAACAAGAAATTTCAACAAAGTTTCGGTCTTTTTATAAAAATAAGACCATCATCATGACATTTTCGTTTCAATGGAAATGTTAAAATTTTGCCTTCATCCTCAGTTTGAGTCTCTTCTGGTTCAGATGGATTGTCGTGAAATTCGTACACGATCTCACCTGTCGGGGAAACACGTCCGTACTCATTTAGGTAATACTTGTTGCAGACTTTACGAATGATGCCAAATCGTAGTCCAACGTCCAGAGCTTTGCGCAATTGGCGTTCATTATATTTGCGTCTTGATCTGCAATTGATATTTTTGAGAGCTCTCGCAACTATTCGATACCAAAATGTGGGTGGACAAAGCTCCTTCATGGCCTCCACCAGATAATACCCATATGTGAATTTATTCATTGTTGTTTTCGATTAAAAATATTTTGTGATTTCAAAAGAAGAAGTCTTACTGAAACTACTCTGCTTCTGAATGCGTTTCTATTATATCAAAAACTGTTATTGTACAGCTAACTAGCTTGAAAAATATTCATAAATTTGAAGGGTCACTCAGAGTTTTCCTTCATATTTAATCTCAACCGCCTTCGGCGAAAAAAACACAAGCAACGCTTCAGCCGAAAAATTCGCAATAAAGTCGTGAGAATAAAAGACAAGTTGACAGCCTGAATTTGTTCTCATTAGTTTGTTTTGTGCACAGTATTCTTATTTGTGCGCGATTCTTATTAGTATTGCCGCTCTTTTTGTTGTTGTTTGTTTTTAGTGCTCTCAACACGTTCTTATCTCTTTTAGTTTTGCATTCTTTCGCTTTTTGTTTTTGTTTTTTTTCTCGCTTCAATTTTGTTTAACCCCCAATTGAAATCATGTTCTTTTAGGCAGGTTGTTGACTCTGCACAAGCACAATTTGTTAATTGCTGGTTGTGTGAGAACTTGATGCACACTAAATGTGCTGGCCACACTGGGCGTGACTATGACAAAATCATGTCCACTACCAAAATTGGTTGCGGTGGTTTACGTTGGTCTTGCCCGAGTTGCTTGGAAAAACAAATTAATTTTTCCAAGATGTATAATTCGGTGAGAGTTCAATTTTTAAAACTGTGCAATATTTCAAAACAGCTTTCTACTGATATAGAAGCTGGTGAAGAAATATTAAAACAGTATAATTTTGAAACTTCACACAATCTAATGGAGACTACAACATTATTGGTACCACCTTCTGTACCAATGTTGTCTCCAAATTCTTTAGCTCCTACTTCCCCTAATCCAGAATCTATTTCCAATCCACCTTCTGTAGACTTGTCAACACCACCTGGTGCTACTGGTACTTCTACTAAAACTGTCGAGCCTAATCAAAGTCCCACTATAAAAGTAAGAGCGTCCCCGGTTGTTGTTCAAACAGTGAATAACAATCTGTTAGCGACCTCTGAACCCACGGTGCCCACTTTATCAGTTGTGTCTCCTCGAAAGCAGGTTTTTTTATCCAGGCTTTCATCTGACACGACGTGCGAAGCAATATCAGCGTTTATCGCTAGTAAGTCTTCAGCAAATGTTTTTATCTCGAAGTTTAATTTCGCAACACCACGTGAAATTGCTTCGTTTAAAATCAGTGTGCCGGTTGAGCACTTCACAACTATATGTGATGCCAAGTTTTGGCCACCGCATATAGTTGTACATGAATTCAAGCCTAAGAATCGAAACCGATTACCTCCCGTAACACTGAACCCTACTTCGGTACAATCTTCAGTTAGTATTGTATCAAAAAACTAAATAGTATAAATTCTTTACCGAATCTGTCTTTGGGATATCAAAACGTTCGAGGCCTAAATTCCAAACTTAATGGTTTATTTTTGAGCAGTTTCAGTTTTCAATATGATGTCATTGTGTTCACTGAAACGTGGCTTAGTCCTAAAATTTATAATAGTGAGATTCTATCTAATAACTTCACTATTTATAGATGTGATCGATTGATTCGCAGAGGAGGGGGTGTCTTAATAGCTGTTAAGGCCGATATTCTCTCCGAATCATTAAGTTTCAAAGCACTTCATGATGCTGAGATTATTGGGGTTAAAATAACTCTCCCATCTCTTTGCATATATGTCACTTGCTCATATGTTCCTCCCTCTTCTGATGTACAAGTGTATGCACAACATATAACTTGTATTAAAGAAATTTTTGAGCATGTAAATGATAATGACTTATTTATAGTGCTAGGTGACTTTAATATACCTAACACTACTTGGTCGTCAGCTCCCAATTTTAACTACCTTGTTCCGTCTACAGATCATTATCTTTTTGATGAACTGTTTAGTCTATCAATGTTTCAAATGAACTCTATTTTGAATCATTTGAATCGTTCACTTGATCTGGTTTTTATTAATGATGATTCTGTCATTAATGTTACCAGAACAACCCCTATCTGTATGCCAGAAGATTTGCATCATCCCACCTTAGATGTCTTGTTTTCCATAAAGATGTCACCTATTTCTGCTCCGATTCCCCAAATAAGGCGTCGCTGTTTTTATACCCTGAGCCCATTGAAAATGGGAAATCAGGGTATAATGGTTTTGTTAAATGTATGTAACAGGCAGAAGGAGACGTGTCAGACCTCACAAAGTATATATATTATTGATCAGGGCGACGAGCTTAGTCGATTTAGCCCTGTCCGTCTGTCTGTCTGTCCGTCCGTCCGTATGTTTGAACGCGTCGATTGAAGCATCTAGACAAGCTAGAGACTTGAACATTTTTTTTTTGGGTCCGTGGATAGCACGCGCAGGTCAAGTTTGTTACCAAAAAACGATATCTCTTTTTGCTGTCTTGATATCGATTTTAAACCTTATCGAAAACAGGTTATAAAATTATATCTCCCACACCTTTAGATCTAGACTCCTCAAATTTTGCATATAGATTAATGTGAATTTTATGCAATTTCTATTTTTTTATTTTTTGGATACCGGCTCTTTTTACTAATTAACCCTCCGCCCTCCCCCACCCCTTCATTACTCATTGAGAGTAACCATGTGAATAAATTAGCATTTTTATACAATGTAAAAAATTCAATAAAATCATATGCTGAAAATTTCATCAAATTCCGTTAAGTCAGTCCCGATTTATTAAACAAAAACATTTACATATATTCTCACATACACACATTGAAACGAGCAAGCGCGTCTGCTTATGCATGTGCACAAATAAATTCAATTCTAGCATATTCTTCACCCAAATCTGTGTTTGAATTGTATTTGTATTTGTCATATATCGCCCTTTACACACATACATTGAAATAGACCACCGTTTTTGTGTGTACACATTTCAGCATATTCTAAGAATTACAATTGCGATCGATCTGCTTCTTAAACTTCTTTAGTTTTGTATTTGTCACATATCGTCTTGTAGTACTACTTTGCATTTTGCCAACAAGCAACGCATTACTGGTGTAGCGTAGTGGGTAGACGCAAAGCGCAGAAACGAAAGGTCCCGAGTTCGAAACTTAGTGACAACAGCATAACTTTTTAATTTTTTTTTTTTTAATTTATAAACATGAAGTGATTGTGCTAGCTGAGATTATGCGCTTTAACGTTACATATGTAATAAATAGATGCAGGTTCGAGTCCAGGTGCGGTGATGTTTGTTTTTTTTATTCTTTTTTTGTTGATTTTTTTATTTATTTAATTATTTATTTATTTTTTATTTACATACATTCTAGTTGAATACAATTTCAAAATTATAATTTAATTTTGGAAAATTTAATGTTATATGCTATATAGCGTATTAAACAATGCAAATCGGACGGGGCTCAGGGGATCTTCTAGTCGGGCACCTCCGACTAGAGTTTTCTTACTTGTTATAAATGCAATTTTGTCTTGCTTAATGATTTAATTAATGCAAATGACTGGACGCTTTTATACGACTCAGTTGATGTTAATTTGGCAGCTAATATTTTCTATGAAACTTTAAGCTCTATCCTTGATGTCTGTGTCCCTTCGTACCACTCTAGGCCTGCTTCTAATAAGCCCCCCTGGTTTACTCAGACTCTTTCTAATTTTAGAAACATTAAAACCAAATGTTTTAAGAATTTTAAAAAGTCTGGTTCAATCGTTGACTGGTCTAAATACTCAATAGTCAAGTCAAATTTTAATCTTTTAAATGCTAGGTGTTATGAAAATTACCTTTTACGTTGTAAAAGGAAATTCGTTCGTGATCCGAAGCAATTTTATTCGTTTGTAAACTCGAAGCGTAAATTATACAATTTACCTTCCATGTTTTTCCTTGGAGAAGAAAAAACTTGTAATGATCAAGATTCCTCAGATCTTTTTGCAAAATTTTTTCAATCCACTTATTCTTCCGATGTCTCACACGCCCCGTCTTACTCATTTGAAAGTCCTGCAACGAATATTATCAATGTTCCAAGTGTTTCCCTTGTGTCTCTGGTTTCAGCCATTCGGACATTGAAATCATCTTTATCTCCTGGTGCTGATAATATTCCAAGTTGTGTTATAAAGGAATGCAGTGCTTCGTTACAGTTACCTTTATTAAAACTATTCAATTTGTCCCTGGAGACTTCTGTTTTTCCATCTATTTGGAAAGAGTCATTTATTATTCCATTACATAAAAAAGGTGGAAGGTCTGACATTTCAAATTATAGAGGCATAGCTAAACTGTTTGTTATCCCAAAATTATTTGAAAAGATTTTAACATCAAACTTACAACACTTTTGTAAATCGATTATTTCGCCATCTCAACATGGCTTTTTCCAGAATCGATCAACTTCAACTAATTTATTAGAATTTTCTTCTCTAATTAACGATAGCTTTTTAAATAAAATGCAAACTGATGTTATTTATACTGATTTCAGCAAAGCATTTGATTCAGTTAATCATAATATCTTAATTTGCAAACTTGATCATTTAGGATTTCACCCTAAACTTGTGTCTTGGATTTCATCCTATTTGAAAGGCAGGACTCAAAGGGTATTGTTGCGGACATCAATTTCGAAGCTTATCACTGTTTCATCAGGCGTAGCGCAGGGCAGTCATTTAGGACCGCTGCTTTTTACCCTCTTTATCAATGATCTTCCTAGGTGTATTGTTCACTCCAAAATTTTTATGTATGCAGATGATGTAAAGCTCTGCCTTTCATACTCCAACTTACTTGACCATCTTCTCCTACAAGATGATCTTAATTCCTTTCAGCGTTGGTGTGTGACTAATCAGTTGCATTTAAATTGCTCTAAGTGTATGACAATGACCTTCAGTCGTACCATCCCACATATTGTTAATTATACTATTAACAACATTTCCTTGCAACGAATTTTGACTGTCAAAGATCAGGGTGTTATTTTTGACACAAAATTTTCTTTCAATCTTCATGTCTCTACTATCGTAAATGAAGCTAAAGGTGCTCTTGGTTTTATTAAACGATGGTCAAAGGAGTTTAAAGATCCCTTTATCACAAAACTATTATATACTTCGCTGGTTCGACCTATTTTAGAATATTGTTCAATTATTTGGTCTCCACAGCATAAACTGTATCAGGATCGTATCGAATCGGTCCAGAAACAGTTTCTTATTTTTGCGTTGCGTGATTTAAACTGGGATCGTAATCTTCGTTTACCATCTTACCAGAGTAGGCTTCTTCTTATTAATCTTCCCTCATTAATCAATCGTAGAACAATTCTGGGGATTGTTTTCCTACATAATTTGATTATTGGTAAAATTGATTCGCCATGTCTGTTAGTTCAGCTTAATTTTTCTGTTCCCTCCAGAACAAGCAGACACTTTCGTCCGTTGTATTTACCTTTATGCACATCGGATTATTCTTTGCATAGCGCGTTTCACGTGTTATGTAGTAATTATAATAAATATTATCATGTGTTCTCCTCTGAACTCTCTCTTCCCTTAATAAAATCATTGCTTGCAGGTCATCTTCGTAGTAACCTGTAATCTTAAATCTTAAATTTTGTACTTATATCTAAGACTATAATTAATTTAATTTGTAAGTTTCCCACAAATACTCTCTATCTTGTATAGCTTCTATAATATCACTGACTAAAATGGCTGTGAATTGGGGCATAGCTGGCCGGACTGGCAAATAAAGTACCCCCACCGAGTTGGTGGTATTATTGATAATTTATGTTATTTTAGGCTTCATAATTATATAAATAATGTGGCTCTAAAAACTAACTTAGATGTAAAGCACTAAAAAAATAAATATATAAAATAAAATAAAATATACAAAAACAAAAAAAAATTTAAAATAAAGTTCATTCATGATAAAATTTAAAAAATTTAAATTAAAATAAACAAAATTTAAATATAAACAAAATTTATGGCAAATTTAATTAATTGTATAAAATTATGTTATTTATATTATTCCTTTTTTATTTATTTTTTTTATTCAATTTTTTTTAGTTATATTAAAAAAAATTCAAAATAAAGTTAATTCATGATAAAACTAAACAAAATTTAATAATAAGCAAAATTAATGGCATAAGAAGTATAAAATAATTTCATAAAATATTATATATTATAAATTAAAGAAGTGAAGTAAATAAAAAAAATAAATAAATTAATTAAAATAAATAAGAATAAAATAAATAAAATGCATATAAAATGCATTATAAAACAAATAAAATATACATCCAAAAATATATTACAATAAATAGGTAAAATATAAAATAGTAATATATGAATTTAAAATGAAGTAATATAAATAAATGTAATACAGATTTTAATTAAATTTATGTATGTTTTATTCTATATTACATACATTTTTATTTTTTTTTTTTTCTATATATTCTTTTGCTTTGCCTTATTTTTATTGATTTAAAATTTGTTGTTTGTTTTTGTTATACTCGTTTCCCACACCTCATCTTTGATGACAGATTTTGATGGTAAGACTGAAAACTTTCAAAGTTTCCTTGATTCACTTGTTCTAGTTGATTCACTAAAGGGAACTTATGAAAATATCGCAATAAGCCTAAAGACAAAACTAAAAGTTCATGCTCGAAACCTAATTAGCAATGAGCAGACAATTGTCGATATTATCTTGCAATTGAAAAATTCTGTAAAAGGAGAGTCAGTAGAAGTTATTTCTGCTAAGCTCCTAAACTTGTAACAGAAGAGCAAAACCGCAAACCAATATACCCAAAAGGTCTTTAGAAGCAGCTTATATCAATGATGGTTTGACAAATGAATTAGTTAATAAATACAGCACAACACTTGCTTACAGAGGTAATTATATAGGCCGAAATAGAGGAAGCTCTACAGGCCGTGGAAATTCTAACAGGGGAAATTTCAATAATGTAAGAGTAACCCAAGATATTTCGGGTAAACATTTTAATTCCAAATCAGGAAATTAAACCGGTTGTTTATGTTGCAAACACTATTGTCACAGCCGGGCTCTAAAGAGAAAAAATGGCGATTAGTAATTGACTATCGCCAAATAAATAAAAAATTGCTGTCAGATAAATTTCCATTCCCCAGAATTGACGATATTCTTGATCAATTGGGTAGAACGAAATATTTTCATGCCTTGACTTAATGTCAGGTTTCCACCAAATTGAGCTCGAGGAAAGCTTTTTCGACGAGAAATGGCTCATATCGTTTCACGCGATTACCATTTGGTTTAAAAATAGCGCCTAATTCATTTCAGAGAATGATGATAATAGCATTCTCAGGACTAGAGCCTTCACAAGCTTTCCTTTACAAGGATGATTTAATTCTTATTGGTTGTTCTGAATAACATATGATTAAAAATATAACAGATGTTTTCAAACTTTGTAGAAAACACAATCTAAAATTACATCCAGAAAAGTGTACATTTTTCATGCACGAGGTATCGTTTTTAGGTCATAGATGCACAGACAAAGGAATCTTACCAGACGATAAAAAAATTTGATGTTATAAATAACTATCCAGTCCCAAAGGACGCAGACATCGCTGATTATGTAAAAAGAATGTCCCATTTGATCGGACAGGAAATTGTGAAAAGGCATTCCAGTACCTAAAAAATCAAATTGTTCAACCAAATTTATTGCAGTACCCAGATTTCAGCAAAAAATTTTGCATAATCGCAGATGCAAGCAAGCAATCATGTGGAGCAGTTTTAACTCAAAACTACAATGGACTCCAGCTCCCAGTTGCATATGCATCTAGAGCATATATATATCGAAAACATTTTACAGTAAGAACTTATCACATACCTTTAACATATTTATTTTCCATGGTAAACCCAAGTTCTTAATTAACACGCATTCGACTCGAATTAGAAGAATATGATTTTAAGGTAGAGTATCTGAGAGGGAAAGATAATTTTGTGGCAGATGCCCTGTCAAGGATAACAATATCCGACTTAATTGACATGAATAAAAAACTCCTGAAAGTCACTACTAGGAACCTAAGTAGACAAAACAATTTCTGCGCATAAAATAAACTAGAACTATTGCCAAACAAAGTCTTGAAAAAGGTTCTAAGCCCAACGTATACGAAGCCATCACAAATGACGAGGTGCGAAAAGTAGTTACCTTGCGAATAACAGATTCGACATGTTTATTGAAACACGGAAAAAAAGTTATAGCAAAAATTAATGTTAGCGATTTTTACTCCAATGGAATTCTCGATAGTAAGTTTTTCCAAAGGCTTGAATGGCAAGCCGGTGTATCTAAAATCAGCCAACTAAAAGTGGCACCGAGCGAAAAGATATTTGAATCCATTTCAATAGATACTTTTAATCAATAGGGCAATGAAAATTTAAAATCATTAAGGGTAGCGCTACTCAAGCCGGTGTCTCTCATTCAAAATGATAAAGAAAAAGAAGCAATATTGTCTACATACGATAATGATCCAGTTCAAGGAGGTCATACATACACGTTCGGAAAATGGAAATAAATGGAAATACGCAGTCACTTTAATATGTGATTTGACAAAGTATTTAGTAGCTATTCCGGTTACAAACAAAAGCGCAACAACTGTCGCAAAAGCCATATTTGAATTTTTTATCCTAAGTACGGTCCAATGAAGACGTCTATAACGGACATGGGAACAGAATATAAGAATTCTATTATAAATGACTTGTGAAAATATCTTAAGATTGATAATATAACGTCTACAGCACACCATCACCAAATATTAATTACAGTTGAACGAAGTCATCATCAACATTCAATGAATACGTTCGTTCTTACATCTCTGCAGATAAGACCAATTGGGATATTTGGATACAATATTTCAATTACTGTTTCAATACCACACCTTCGGTAGTACGTAATTATTGTCCATACTAACGAGTTTTTGGCAGACAGTTCATAGATTTAACAATATAAATACAGTAGATCCACTATATAATACAGATGATTATGCTAATGAAGTAGAGTTTAGATTAGATAACGCGAATAAGAGAACTCTTATTATGCTAGAAAAACATAGGGTTAAAAATAAGAAATACAAAGATAAGAAAATAAATAATTTTAATATATAAATTTGAGACCAAGTTTTGTTAAAAAACGAAACTGGTCAAAAATTAGAACCTTCATATATAGGACCATTTGAGGTCATTAGTGTAGAAAACAATAATAATATAATTATAAAGAACACGAAAAATAAGGAACAAAAAGTTCATAAGGATAGGCTAAAAAGGATTAATAAATGAAAAGAAACAAGTAAGAGGGCTCTAGTCGAGACTGCTCGACTAGGGGATACCCTGAGCCCTGTGAAGAGCCAAATATCAAATCATTTTACGCTTTTGTTATGCATACATACAAACAACACATACACACACATATGCACGCACGCATAAGCTCGCGCTCTGCCAACTGCACAGTTGACGCAGCGACTGCGCTTGGACTGCAATGTGGGCATTACTATGGGAACTTAATTGTTTAATAACTTTTTTAACTTCGTAAAACTTTTAAAACTTATTAATGGCATTCATATGTGTGTATTTGCCAAAGCATAAGTTTCTAGTATTTAATTTGCTCTTTTTACAAATAGGGGCTAGTGGGGATGAATGGGGCGTGGCATAAAAAATCTATTGATTACGTAATCTCCCTATTCATTCGACGCGATTATCTCTTCTTGATCTCTAGCTCAAACGATAGACAAACTACGCCTTAAAAACGTATTTTCGATAAGCATTAAAATCGATAACATTACAATAAAAATAGTTATCGTTCATACGAAATAAACTTGACCTGCGCGTTCTATCCACGGACCCAACGAAAAAAATTCAAGTCTCTAGCTTGTCTAGATGCTTCAATCGACGGGTTCAAACAAACGGACAGATGGACGGACGGACAGACGGACAGACGGACAGACGGACGGACGGACAGACAGACAGACGGACAGGGCTAAATCGACTAAGGTCGTCGCCCTGATTAAGAATATATATACTTTGTGGGGTCTGACACGCCTTCTGCCTGTTACATACATTTAACAAAACCATTATACCCTGATTTCCCATTTTCAATGGGCTCAGGGTGTAAAAAGAAAAAGTATATATAAATATATTTAAAAAAAAAATAATAATAAAAAAAATATATATATATTATTTTTAAATAAAACATAGTAAATAAAATATAAAAACAAGTAAGAAAACTCTAGTCGGAGGTGCCCGACTCGGAGATCCCCTGAGCCCCGTCCGATTTGCATTGTTTAATACGCTATATAGCTTGCATATAACATTAAATTTTGAAAACTTAAATTATAATTTTGAAATTTTATTCAACTAGAATGTATGTAAATAAAAAATAAATTAATAATTAAATAAATAAACAAAAAACAAATGCATTTTGCATTTTGCAATTATTATAGACGTTTAATAAAAAACTTCGCCGAATATTCACGGCACATAACAAGATTATGTAAAAAGAATGTCCCATTTGATCGGACAGGAAATTGTGAGAAGGCATTCCAGTACCTAAAAAATCAACTTGTTAAACCAAATTTATTGCAGTACCCAGATTTCAGCAAAGAATTTTGCATAATCGCAGATGCAAGCAAGCAATCATGTGGAGCAGTTTTAACTCAAAACTACAATGGACTCCAGCTCCCAGTTGCATATGCATCTAGAGCATATATATATCGAAAACATTTTACAGTAAGAACTTATCACATACCTTTAACATATTTATTTTCCATGGTAAACCCAAGTTCTTAATTAACACGCATGCGACTCGAATTAGAAGAATATGATTTTAAGGTAGAGTATCTGAGAGGGAAAGATAATTTTGTGGCAGATGCCCTGTCAAAGATAACAATATCCGACTTAATTGACATGAATAAAAAACACCTGAAAGTCACTACCAGGAACCTAAGTAGACAAAACAATTTCTGCGCATAAAATAAACTAGAACTATTGCCAAACAAAGTCTTGAAAAAGGTTCTAAGCCCAACGTATACGAAGCCATCACAAATGACGAGGTGCGAAAAGTAGTTACCTTGCGAATAACAGATTCGACATGTTTATTGAAACACGGAAAAAAAGTTATAGCAAAAATTAATGTTAGCGATTTTTACTCCAATGGAATTCTCGATAGTAAGTTTTTCCAAAGGCTTGAATGGCAAGCCGGTGTATCTAAAATCAGCCAACTAAAAGTGGCACCGAGCGAAAAGATATTTGAATCCATTTCAATAGATACTTTTAATCAATAGGGCAATGAAAATTTAAAATCATTAAGGGTAGCGCTACTCAAGCCGGTGTCTCTCATTCAAAATGATAAAGAAAAAGAAGCAATATTGTCTACATACGATAATGATCCAGTTCAAGGAGGTCATACATACACGTTCGGAAAATGGAAATAAATGGAAATACGCAGTCACTTTAATATGTGATTTGACAAAGTATTTAGTAGCTATTCCGGTTACAAACAAAAGCGCAACAACTGTCGCAAAAGCCATATTTGAATTTTTTATCCTAAGTACGGTCCAATGAAGACGTCTATAACGGACATGGGAACAGAATATAAGAATTCTATTATAAATGACTTGTGAAAATATCTTAAGATTGATAATATAACGTCTACAGCACACCATCACCAAATATTAATTACAGTTGAACGAAGTCATCATCAACATTCAATGAATACGTTCGTTCTTACATCTCTGCAGATAAGACCAATTGGGATATTTGGATACAATATTTCAATTACTGTTTCAATACCACACCTTCGGTAGTACGTAATTATTGTCCATACTAACGAGTTTTTGGCAGACAGTTCATAGATTTAACAATATAAATACAGTAGATCCACTATATAATACAGATGATTATGCTAATGAAGTAGAGTTTAGATTAGAAAACGCGAATAAGAGAACTCTTATTATGCTAGAAAAACATAGGGTTAAAAATAAGAAATACAAAGATAAGAAAATAAATAATTTTAATATATAAATTTGAGACCAAGTTTTGTTAAAAAACGAAACTGGTCAAAAATTAGAACCTTCATATATAGGACCATTTGAGGTCATTAGTGTAGAAAACAATAATAATATAATTATAAAGAACACGAAAAATAAGGAACAAAAAGTTCATAAGGATAGGCTAAAAAGGATTAATAAATGAAAAGAAACAAGTAAGAGGGCTCTAGTCGAGACTGCTCGACTAGGGGATACCCTGAGCCCTGTGAAGAGCCAAATATCAAATCATTTTACGCTTTTGTTATGCATACATACAAACAACACATACACACACATATGCACGCACGCATAAGCTCGCGCTCTGCCAACTGCACAGTTGACGCAGCGACTGCGCTTGGACTGCAATGTGGGCATTACTATGGGAACTTAATTGTTTAATAACTTTTTTAACTTCGTAAAACTTTTAAAACTTATTAATGGCATTCATATGTGTGTATTTGCCAAAGCATAAGTTTCTAGTATTTAATTTGCTCTTTTTACAAATAGGGGCTAGTGGGGATGAATGGGGCGTGGCATAAAAAATCTATTGATTACGTAATCTCCCTATTCATTCGACGCGATTATCTCTTCTTGATCTCTAGCTCAAACGATAGACAAACTACGCCTTAAAAACGTATTTTCGATAAGCATTAAAATCGATAACATTACAATAAAAATAGTTATCGTTCATACGAAATAAACTTGACCTGCGCGTTCTATCCACGGACCCAACGAAAAAAATTCAAGTCTCTAGCTTGTCTAGATGCTTCAATCGACGGGTTCAAACATACGGACAGATGGACGGACGGACAGACGGACAGACGGACAGACGGACGGACGGACAGACAGACAGACGGACAGGGCTAAATCGACTAAGGTCGTCGCCCTGATTAAGAATATATATACTTTGTGGGGTCTGACACGCCTTCTGCCTGTTACATACATTTAACAAAACCATTATACCCTGATTTCCCATTTTCAATGGGCTCAGGGTATAAAAAAGAAAAAGTATATATATATATATTTAAAAAAAAAAATAATAATAAAAAAAAATATATATATATTATTTTTAAATAAAACATAGTAAATAAAATATAAAAACAAGTAAGAAAACTCTAGTCGGAGGTGCCCGACTCGGAGATCCCCTGAGCCCCGTCCGATTTGCATTGTTTAATACGCTATATAGCTTGCATATAACATTAAATTTTGAAAACTTAAATTATAATTTTGAAATTTTATTAAACTAGAATGTATGTAAATAAAAAATAAATTAATAATTAAATAAACAAACAAAAAACAAATGCATTTTGCATTTTGCAATTATTATAGACGTTTAATAAAAAACTTCGCCGAATATTCACGGCACATAACAAGATTATGTAAAAAGAATGTCCCATTTGATCGGACAGGAAATTGTGAGAAGGCATTCCAGTACCTAAAAAATCAACTTGTTAAACCAAATTTATTGCAGTACCCAGATTTCAGCAAAGAATTTTGCATAATCGCAGATGCAAGCAAGCAATCATGTGGAGCAGTTTTAACTCAAAACTACAATGGACTCCAGCTCCCAGTTGCATATGCATCTAGAGCATATATATATCGAAAACATTTTACAGTAAGAACTTATCACATACCTTTAACATATTTATTTTCCATGGTAAACCCAAGTTCTTAATTAACACGCATGCGACTCGAATTAGAAGAATATGATTTTAAGGTAGAGTATCTGAGAGGGAAAGATAATTTTGTGGCAGATGCCCTGTCAAAGATAACAATATCCGACTTAATTGACATGAATAAAAAACACCTGAAAGTCACTACCAGGAACCTAAGTAGACAAAACAATTTCTGCGCATAAAATAAACTAGAACTATTGCCAAACAAAGTCTTGAAAAAGGTTCTAAGCCCAACGTATACGAAGCCATCACAAATGACGAGGTGCGAAAAGTAGTTACCTTGCGAATAACAGATTCGACATGTTTATTGAAACACGGAAAAAAAGTTATAGCAAAAATTAATGTTAGCGATTTTTACTCCAATGGAATTCTCGACAGTCAGTTATTCCAAAGGCTTGAATGGCAAGCCGGTGTATCTAAAATCAGCCAACTCAAAGTGGCACCGAGCGAAAAGATATTTGAATCCATTTCAATAGATACTTTTAATCAATAGGGCAATGAAAATTTGAAATCATTAAGGGTAGCGCTACTCAAGCCGGTGTCTCTATTTCAAAATGATAAAGAAAAAGAAGCAATATTGTCTACATACGATAATGATCCAGTTCAAGGAGGTCATACATACACGTTCGGAAAATGGAAATAAATGGAAATACGCAGTCACTTTAATATGTGATTTGACAAAGTATTTAGTAGCTATTCCGGTTGCAAACAAAAGTGCAACAATCCATAGAAGACGTCTATAACGGACATGGGAACAGAATATAAGAATTCTATTATAAATGACTTGTGAAAATATCTTAAGATTGATAATATAACGTCTACAGCACACCATCACCAAATATTAATTACAGTTGAACGAAGTCATCATCAACATTCAATGAATACGTTCGTTCTTACATCTCTGCAGATAAGACCAATTGGGATATTTGGATACAATATTTCAATTACTGTTTCAATACCACACCTTCGGTAGTACGTAATTATTGTCCATACTAACGAGTTTTTGGCAGACAGTTCATAGATTTAACAATATAAATACAGTAGATCCACTATATAATACAGATGATTATGCTAATGAAGTAGAGTTTAGATTAGAAAACGCGAATAAGAGAACTCTTATTATGCTAGAAAAACATAGGGTTAAAAATAAGAAATACAAAGATAAGAAAATAAATAATTTTAATATATAAATTTGAGACCAAGTTTTGTTAAAAAACGAAACTGGTCAAAAATTAGAACCTTCATATATAGGACCATTTGAGGTCATTAGTGTAGAAAACAATAATAATATAATTATAAAGAACACGAAAAATAAGGAACAAAAAGTTCATAAGGATAGGCTAAAAAGGATTAATAAATGAAAAGAAACAAGTAAGAGGGCTCTAGTCGAGACTGCTCGACTAGGGGATACCCTGAGCCCTGTGAAGAGCCAAATATCAAATCATTTTACGCTTTTGTTATGCATACATACAAACAACACATACACACACATATGCACGCACGCATAAGCTCGCGCTCTGCCAACTGCACAGTTGACGCAGCGACTGCGCTTGGACTGCAATGTGGGCATTACTATGGGAACTTAATTGTTTAATAACTTTTTTAACTTCGTAAAACTTTTAAAACTTATTAATGGCATTCATATGTGTGTATTTGCCAAAGCATAAGTTTCTAGTATTTAATTTGCTCTTTTTACAAATAGGGGCTAGTGGGGATGAATGGGGCGTGGCATAAAAAATCTATTGATTACGTAATCTCCCTATTCATTCGACGCGATTATCTCTTCTTGATCTCTAGCTCAAACGATAGACAAACTACGCCTTAAAAACGTATTTTCGATAAGCATTAAAATCGATAACATTACAATAAAAATAGTTATCGTTCATACGAAATAAACTTGACCTGCGCGTTCTATCCACGGACCCAACGAAAAAAATTCAAGTCTCTAGCTTGTCTAGATGCTTCAATCGACGGGTTCAAACATACGGACAGATGGACGGACGGACAGACGGACAGACGGACAGACGGACGGACGGACAGACAGACAGACGGACAGGGCTAAATCGACTAAGGTCGTCGCCCTGATTAAGAATATATATACTTTGTGGGGTCTGACACGCCTTCTGCCTGTTACATACATTTAACAAAACCATTATACCCTGATTTCCCATTTTCAATGGGCTCAGGGTATAAAAAGAAAAAGTATATATATATATATTTAAAAAAAAAAAATAATAATAAAAAAAAATATATATATATTATTTTTAAATAAAACATAGTAAATAAAATATAAAAACAAGTAAGAAAACTCTAGTCGGAGGTGCCCGACTCGGAGATCCCCTGAGCCCCGTCCGATTTGCATTGTTTAATACGCTATATAGCTTGCATATAACATTAAATTTTGAAAACTTAAATTATAATTTTGAAATTTTATTAAACTAGAATGTATGTAAATAAAAAATAAATTAATAATTAAATAAACAAACAAAAAACAAATGCATTTTGCATTTTGCAATTATTATAGACGTTTAATAAAAAACTTCGCCGAATATTCACGGCACATAACAAGATTATGTAAAAAGAATGTCCCATTTGATCGGACAGGAAATTGTGAGAAGGCATTCCAGTACCTAAAAAATCAACTTGTTAAACCAAATTTATTGCAGTACCCAGATTTCAGCAAAGAATTTTGCATAATCGCAGATGCAAGCAAGCAATCATGTGGAGCAGTTTTAACTCAAAACTACAATGGACTCCAGCTCCCAGTTGCATATGCATCTAGAGCATATATATATCGAAAACATTTTACAGTAAGAACTTATCACATACCTTTAACATATTTATTTTCCATGGTAAACCCAAGTTCTTAATTAACACGCATGCGACTCGAATTAGAAGAATATGATTTTAAGGTAGAGTATCTGAGAGGGAAAGATAATTTTGTGGCAGATGCCCTGTCAAAGATAACAATATCCGACTTAATTGACATGAATAAAAAACACCTGAAAGTCACTACCAGGAACCTAAGTAGACAAAACAATTTCTGCGCATAAAATAAACTAGAACTATTGCCAAACAAAGTCTTGAAAAAGGTTCTAAGCCCAACGTATACGAAGCCATCACAAATGACGAGGTGCGAAAAGTAGTTACCTTGCGAATAACAGATTCGACATGTTTATTGAAACACGGAAAAAAAGTTATAGCAAAAATTAATGTTAGCGATTTTTACTCCAATGGAATTCTCGACAGTCAGTTATTCCAAAGGCTTGAATGGCAAGCCGGTGTATCTAAAATCAGCCAACTCAAAGTGGCACCGAGCGAAAAGATATTTGAATCCATTTCAATAGATACTTTTAATCAATAGGGCAATGAAAATTTGAAATCATTAAGGGTAGCGCTACTCAAGCCGGTGTCTCTATTTCAAAATGATAAAGAAAAAGAAGCAATATTGTCTACATACGATAATGATCCAGTTCAAGGAGGTCATACATACACGTTCGGAAAATGGAAATAAATGGAAATACGCAGTCACTTTAATATGTGATTTGACAAAGTATTTAGTAGCTATTCCGGTTGCAAACAAAAGTGCAACAATCCATAGAAGACGTCTATAACGGACATGGGAACAGAATATAAGAATTCTATTATAAATGACTTGTGAAAATATCTTAAGATTGATAATATAACGTCTACAGCAAACCATCACCAAATATTAATTACAGTTGAACGAAGTCATCGTCAACATTCAATGAATACGTTCGTTCTTACATCTCTGCAGATAAGACCAATTGGGATATTTGGATACAATATTTCACTTACTGTTTCAATACCACACCTTCGGTAGTACGTAATTATTGTCCATACTAACGAGTTTTTGGCAGACAGTTCATAGATTTAACAATATAAATACAGTAGATCCACTATATAATATAGATGATTATGCTAATGAAGTAGATTTTAGATTAGAATACGCGTATAAGAGAGCTCTTATTATGCTAGAAAAACATAGGGTTAAAAATAAGAAATACAAAGATAAGAAAATAAATAATTTTAATATATAAATTTGAGACCAAGTTTTGTTAAAAAACGAAACTGGTCAAAAATTAGAACCTTCATATATAGGACCATTTGAGGTCATTAGTGTAGAAAACAATAATAATATAATTATAAAGAACACGAAAAATAAGGAACAAAAAGTTCATAAGGATAGGCTAAAAAGGATTAATAAATGAAAAGAAACAAGTAAGAGGGCTCTAGTCGAGACTGCTCGACTAGGGGATACCCTGAGCCCTGTGAAGAGCCAAATATCAAATCATTTTACGCTTTTGTTATGCATACATACAAACAACACATACACACACATATGCACGCACGCATAAGCTCGCGCTCTGCCAACTGCACAGTTGACGCAGCGACTGCGCTTGGACTGCAATGTGGGCATTACTATGGGAACTTAATTGTTTAATAACTTTTTTAACTTCGTAAAACTTTTAAAACTTATTAATGGCATTCATATGTGTGTATTTGCCAAAGCATAAGTTTCTAGTATTTAATTTGCTCTTTTTACAAATTGGGGGCTAGTGGGGGGGGGGGGGGGGCGACTCTTGCCTTAGAACAGAGTAAGTGAACCTTAACAGCATTATTCTTCGCTGAACGAACATAGACACAAGAGCCGTAAGCCTCAAGACTGGCATCGCAGAAGGCATGTAGCTCGATTCTTGCCTTGAGTTGGAGTACATAACGAGGAAATGTTGCATTGCGCACTTGATGAAAGTCCTTACAAAACTCACTCCACGCTGATTCTAAAGGTTGTGGCAGGCTTTCATCCCATTGCAGCTTGTTGGCCCAATCAAACCCAGCGGATCGTAACATCGCGCGATGGTTGACAGAAGATTGATTACATTACCTTTGGGCTCGAAAGTGAACACGAAGCTGTCCTTTCGAGGTTCCCAGATGAGTCCAAGTGCCTTGGTTACGTCGCTGCCGTCTTCGAGCTTGAGAAAACTTTCCTGTTCGGTTTCTGGAACTCCGCGAAGTATGTCTCTTGAATTGGAACACCATTTTCTCAACTTAAAGTTTCCTCGAGCAAGAAGACCTGTGGTTTGTTGCATTATGTCGCGAACTTCTTCAACTAAATTGCCTCCTGAGATCAGGTCATCAACGTAGAAATCTCGCAAAACCGTTTTGGATCCTAATGGGTATGCCGAAGACTCATCCATTGCTAGTTGATGCATTGCACGAATAGCCAAAAATGAAGCGGGTTTGGTCCCATAAGTGACGGTATTCAATCTGAAGACTTCGATAGCATCGTCTGATGAGTTTCGCCATAAAATGCACTGGAGCATAGAATCAGGCTCTGCGACCTTCACACACCTATACATTTTACCAATATCACCAGTAAGTGCAATCGAAAATGTACGAAAACGAACGAGTGTGTGAAACAAGGTAGCTTGAATAGTCGGTCCTGACATAAGCAAATCGTTTAATGAGAAACCAGATGTGGTAGCTGCCGAGCCATTGAAGACAACTCTCAGCTTTGTTGTCGAACTCTCTTCTTTGTATACGCAATGATGAGGTAAGAAATATTTGCATTCATTGATCTCTTCGCTGGGAACCAAAGACATATGATTGAGATCAATATACTCCTTCATAAATGCTGAGTATTTCTCCTTTAAAGTTTGATTTCGAGCGAACTTACGCTCTAAATTCAACAATCGACGCTTGGCCTGCAAATAGGAATCGCCCAAAGATTAAACGCCTTGCTTTTTTGGCAAGCAGACTGAATATTCCCCAGAAGGTAATCGACGATAGTTTGTAATTAAATGCTGCTCGCAATTAAGTTCTTCTGTGGTTACCTTGGCAATAGGCTCGAAAACGTGTTCCACTTCCCAAAACTGACGCACCAACTCATCAAGCCGAGTGCTGTGATTGGCGTGATCCGAATTTCTATGGGTTGCGAAACGAACAGAGTTTGGGGGCATGTTGCCCGCCACCTGAAATGATCCAGCCGAGCTGCGTTTTCTGCACAACTGGTAATCCAGGTGCCAACTGAATTTGCCCAACACACATCAGCTCGAAGAAGAGACCAGCTCCGATGAGAAGATCAATCCGTTGTGACTTATGGAACAAGGGATCAGCTAGCTGTAAGTTTGAGGGTATATTCCAAGTGTTAGTAGAAATTGAGATGCCAGGCTGGTTGTCAGTAATAGTCAGGGCGACGATGGCAGTGATTGAGGCAGAATAATCAGAAATCCGCGATTTCAGAACGAGATTGACTGAATATCCTTCAGTTCAGAAGCTGGCATCTCCAATGCCAGACACTGCAGTCAGTGATTTACATTTTCGAAGCTGAAGCTGATTTGCAAACCGACTGGTGACGAAGTGAAGTTGAGATCCTGAGCCACTTTGAGTTGGCTGATTTTAGATACACCGGCTTGCCATTTAAGCCTTTGGAAAAACTGACCTAAGTCGAGAATTCCATTGGAGTACAAATCGCTAACATTAATTCTTTCTATAACTTTTTTCCATGTTTAAATAAACATGTCGAATCTGTTATTCGCAAGGTCACTACTCTTCGTACCTCGACATTTGTGATGACTTCGTATACGTTGGGCTTAGAAGCTTTTTCAAGACTTTGCTTTCGCAATAGTTATTGTTTATTTTCTGCGCAGAAATGGTTTTGTCTACTTTGGTGCCTGGTAGTGACTTTCAGGACTTTTTTATTAATGTCAATTAAGTCGGATATTGTAATATTGACAGGGCATCTGCCACAAAATTATCTTTCCCTCTTAGATACTCTACCGTAAAATCATATTCTTCTAATTCGAGTCGCATGCGTGTTAATTTGGAACTTGGGCTTACCATGGAAAATAAATATGTTAAAGCTGTGATCCACTGATCTGTGATCAGTTCTTACTGTAAAATGTTTGCCATATATATATGGTCGAAAATGTGTTATTGCCCAGTGTATAGCTGCTAGTTCTTCTTCCGTAGACTCTTATTGCTTTCACCTTTAGTGAATGCTCTTGATGCATATGCAACTGGGAGCTGGAGTCCATTATAGTTTTGAGTTAAAACTGCTCCACATGCTTGCTTGCTTGCATCTGTGATTATGCAAAATTCTTTGCTGAAATCTGCGTACTCCAATAAATTTGGTTGATTAAGTTGATTTTTTAGGTAGTGGAATGCCTTTTCACAATCTGTTGTCCATTCAAATAGGACATTCTTTTTACATAATCTTGTTATGTGCCGTGAATATTCGGCGAAGTTTTTTATAAAACGTCTATAATAATTGCAAAATGCAAAGAATCTTCTAGCGCTGTCTGCGATTCCTTTGTATGTGCATCTATGACCTAAAAACGTCACTTCGTGCATGAAAAATGAACATTTTTCTGGATGTAATTTCAGATTGTATTTTCTACAAAGTTTGAAAACTTGTTCAGAACAACCAATAACAATTAAATTATCCAAGTAAAAGAAAGCTTGTGAAGGCTCTAGGCCGGAGAATGCTATTGTCATCATTCTCTGAAATGAATTAGGCGCTATTTTTAAAGCAAATGGTAATCGCGTGAAACGATATGAGCCATTGCTCGTTGAAAAAGACGTTATATTTCTTGAGCTTTCCTCGAGCTCAATTTGGTGGAAACCTGACATTAAGTCAAGAATATCGTCAATTCTGGGGAGTGGAAATTTATCTGACAGCAATTTTTTATTTATTTGGCGATAGTTAATTACTAATTGCCATTTTTTCTCTTTAGAGCCCGGAAGAGATTTCTTCGGGACTAATAAGAGGGGGCTATTATAGGGTTATACAGACGGTTCAACAATATTTTGTTCAATTAACTTTCCAACTTGATGCTGGATTTCTTCTATTTGGCTATGCGGACATCGATAATTTTTTACGTATACTGGCTTATCATTCTTAAGTCTCAATTTTTGTTTATAGAAGTTGTTTGTTGTGATTGGTTCGGATTCAAGTCCGAACACATCACTATACTCGGTGCATATTTCTTCAAGTTTTTTTTTAAACAAAATTGGAAAATTTTTCTTTAATTTATTAATTACAGACTCTTTTCTATTGTATTTTAGATGTTGAACATTGTAGTTCGAAAGTGATTCAAATTTTATGTTATTAATGCCTACTGTTTGGCATTTATCTGTGGTATTTAAGAATCGGACAAAAGTATTTTTTGCTGTGGCAATAGTGTTTGCAACATAAACACCCGGTTTAATTTCCTGATTTGGAATTAAAATGTTTTCTTCTGCTGAAGACAACTCTATTTGCCGTATCACTTGTGATCTTGCTGGTAGAAGTGTGGAATTAGTACCAGAAATAAATTTTATTGGAACATAGATAGGATACGTTAGGTTTTGCGGTCTAAGTATAAACCAATCATCGGAACTATTGTAATCTAATTGACAATTAAATTTTTTTATGAAATCTAATCCTATCATTCCATCGCATGGGATTGCGAAATCTGAATGAAGTATATGAAATTTATATGGAATAATTTACTTGTCTGTTTGGAGCTCGATAGAGGCTAATCCTTTGGAGTTTATTACTCCTTCTCCTATGCCTCGTATGTTTATTATTATAGTTATTATAGTTTGAATTAATGTCATGAAAGACATCGGAATTTTCTTTAATAATTGAAATATCTGCACCTGTATCAATCAAAAATGATATTTGTTTATTTGTTGCGACATTTTTGAATGATACGAAATTGTTAAGACTAAGGTTGACGGTATATATTTTGTGATTTAATTTAGAGTATCTGGAGGTGTCTGCGAGTTTCCCGAAATATCTTGGGTTACTCTTAAATTATTGAAATTTCTCCTGTTGGAATTTCCACGGCCTCTCGAGCTTCCTCTATTTTGGCCTATAATTATTGTTATTTTGTAATTATTGTTATTTTGGTAACCGGTGTTTTGGTTATTACCTCTTCCTCGGTATTTACCTCGGTTACCTCTATTATTGGCATAACTATGCTGCTGGTAGAACAGTACAGTATTTGCTTGACCTGTTGCTTCAGTACAGCTGTTTACAAATTTGGAAATTGCATCGTTCATATTATTGAACGTGCCTGCCTGCATAATAAGTTTTACCTTATCTATTGAGCTGTCCTATGGGGTCAGGCGATACGGGTGCTGGTCGTCGCACCAAGTGTTAGGCGGCATGTGTAGTTGCAGTGGGGTGTAAAAAGAGATCGTGGGCAATCCTGGGGACACCTTTTTTCCTGTGTTGGGAGCGGCACTGGCTTTGGAGGAGTTTTGTGGTATTAGTAGTTTCTATATTCGGTATATGATTATCTGAGTGAGAGTGGGTTGGCTTGTTGTTTGCTTTTATTGACTTTAAAAAGTCAAGTTCATTTTGCAATTTTTGTGCAGTTTTCCATGAGGGTGGTGCATCGTTTGAATATAGTAGCCACTTCATATGTGCTATTATTTTTAAACTCGTTTCCAAAGGGAAACGTCCAATGTCCGTCTCGCTGTCCGTCCGTCTGTCCGTCTGTCCGTATGAATGCAATATTTTTCTACGCTGTTGAAGCTAGAGACTTGAAATTTTCAAGTTACATTACACAGGTAGTCATCAACCACTCACTGGATATGTAGATGCGGATTGGGGTGGAGATCGAACTGACCGTATACTGGCTATGTATACTTTCTGGCAGGTGGGCCGATTTCTTGGCGATCCGAAAAGCAACGCAGCGTGGCACTTAGCAGCACGGAGGCAGAATACATGGCACTGTCGGCGGCTTGTAAGGAAGCTATATTCTTACGTCGATTAATAATCGAGACTGGATGTGGAGATGAATCTACATCAACTACTCTGTATGGCGATAATCTGAGTGCACAGGAGTTGGCCAGGAATCCGGTTCATCATTCCCGGACTAAGCATATTGATATAAGATATCATTTTGTTCGTCAAGTAGTAGACGAAGGTCAAATTAACTTAAAGTATGCTTGTACAACAGACATGATTGCAGATATCATGACTAAGAATCTTTGTAAGAACAAGCATGTTAAATTTACTGAAATGTTAAGTTTAAAATAAAATATGTTAATTTGAATTTGTAACCATGATCGCATTGAGGAAGGGTGTTGAAAATGTCATCTTTAGCAATGCGATATATATCGATAAGTACGTGTACCATATCTATGTCATAGGTACCATATCTAAGTTAGTCACAAATAAACCATTGTTGTGAAAGCACACAGGCGCGGTTTTTTATCTTTCAATTTAAATATAACTTCCGTCCATTTTGGGTAGCAAAAGGTTTTCTATCCAACACAACCGACCACCGTTTTTGTATGTACACATATAAATATATTCGTTCATATGCGCGCATTTCAGCTTTTTCTAAGAATCACAATTGCGATTGATTTATGTTTATATTGTGTTTGCATTAACAGCAGCTTCTATAGTTTTGTATTTGTCAAAAGTCGCCCTTGTAGTGAAGTAGTTTCAGATTTGCCAACAGGCAATGCAGAACTGATGTGGCGCAGCAGGTAGATGAAAAGCGTGTAAGCAAAAGGGTCCGCGTTCGAGACGCGGCGGCGACGGCATGAAAATAGTTGCGCAGCTGTTCGTGCCTACATACATACATACCTGATGGGACCTATCGTCAATTTTTTTGTGTGTGAATAATTTTGTTCGGACTAAGTCGATTACACAAATATCGGTATTTGATATTTACATTTTTTGTCAGGGTCACACACACAAAAACAAAATAACATAACTGACCTAGGATATACGAAAAAGATAATTTTAGCAGATAAATTATTTGCAGAACTTCAACATTAAATCGAATTACATATGTTTCTCAGAAATGCCGTTTGTCGTCTTAGAAATTCTCATTATATAGGTGGCACAGGCATATGAATTTTGCAGCTGGGCGTTACAAATTTTGCTGCCAATTTGCCACGCCCCCAGTAGGCGTAGACATATCATATTTGTCAAGTTCCTAGAAGGAGTCTAGGGTAACGTAACTGCAAAGTTTGGATGCTTACACTCCAAAAATGTGAAAGTTACAGGGTATTTTTTCGATATACCACGCCCCAAAGGGCCGTAAGATTTATTTATTATTATTATTATTTTTTATTTATTTTTTTTCAATAGAGGAGGCCTCCAGTAACACAAACATCCAATTTGGAATCGTCTAGCTCTAAAACTATAGGAGCTATAAGCTTTTTGCGATTTGCCACGCCCCCTGAAGGCGTAGATATGTCCGCCATATCTTTTTGATCTTGGGTTGCTTATCCGAGTATATATATCAAATTTCAAGTCTCTAGCATTAATAGTGCTCAAAATATAGCTGAATTTGTAAAATCACTATATTTCAGATTCGATTTGCCACGCCCCCAGTGGGCGTAGACATAAAATTTTTATGAATCTTTATATCGTAGCGTTAAGTTACGTGCCAAATTTCAGCATTCTAGCTTTAAAACTGTAGAAGTTACAGTTTTCCCGATTTGCCACGCCCCCAATGGGCGTAGATATATCCGCCATATCTTTTTGAGCTTGGGTGGTCAACGCAAGTATACATTTCAAATTTCAACTCTCTATCTCTTCAACTAATATGATTTTGATGATTTCTATTAACTATGGGCGCAACCATTTTCCGATTTGCCACGCCCCTAGTGGGCGTATCCGGAAAATCTTGACACTTTATAATTCGAGGGTATACACGAGTATATGTTCCAAATTTCAAGCCTCTAGCTTCAATAGCGTAGAAAAATATTGCATTCATACGGACAGACGGACGGACAGCAAGACGGACATTTCACAAAACCAATATACTCTTTTTCCCTTTGGAAAACGAGTATAATAAAAACAAACAACAAATTTTAAATCAATAAAAATAAGGCATAGCAAAAGAATATATAGAAATAAAACAAATAAAAATGTATGTAATATAGAATAAACAAGTAAGAAAACTCTAGTCGGAGGTGCCCGACTAGGAGATCCCCTGAGCCCCGTCCGATTTGCATTGTTTAATACGCTATATAGCTTGCATATAACATTAAATTTTGCAAAATTAAATTAAAATTTTGCAATTTTATTCAACTAGAATGTATGTAAATAAAAAATAAATTAATAATTAAATAAATTAACAAAAAAAAAAGAAAGCAAACATCACCGCACCTGGGCTCGACCTGCATCTATTTACTACATGTGTAACGTTAAAGCGCGTCATCTCAACTAGCACGACCACCTCATGTTTATAGATTAAAAAAAAAATAATTTAAAAAGTTACGCTGTTGTCACTGAGTTTCGAACCTGGGACCTTTCGTTTACGCGCTGTGTGTCTATCCACTACGCCACACCAGTATTGCGTTGCTTGTTGGCAAAACGCAAAGTACTACTACAATGCGATATGTTACAAATACAAAACTAAAGAAGCAGATCAATCGCAATTGTAATTCTTAGAATATGCTGAAATGCGCGCATATGAACGTATGAGTATGTGTACATACAAAAACGGTGGTCTGTTTCAATGTATGCGTGTAAAGGGCGATATATGACAAATACAAAACTACAGAAGCGGCTGAAAATGCAAACAGAATTTGGTTGAAGAATATGCTAGAACGACTGGCCTTGAATTTATTATTACACATGCATAAGCAGACGCGCTTGCACGTTTCAATGTATGTATGTGTATTTGTAAATGTTTTTTGCTGCGCGTCGCTGCTTGCCACGTGCGTGTGATTGGCCAAACGTTTTGTTTAATAAATCGGGACTGACTTAACGGATTTTGATGAAACTTTCAGGATATGATTCTATTGAATTTTTTACATTTTATAAAAATGCTAATTTATTTACGTGGTTACATTTGGAACACACTCTCAATGGGTCGAGTAAGGCGGAGGGGGGGTAATTAGTAAAAAGAGCCGGTATCCAAAAAATAAAAAATAGAAATTGCATAAAATTCACAATAATCTATATGCAAAATTTGAGGGGTCTAGGTCTAAAGGTGTGGGAGATATAATTTTATAACCTATTTTCGATAAGGTTTAAAATCGATAACAAAACAACAAAAAGAGATATCGTTTTTTGGTAACAAACTTGACCTGCGCGTGCTATCCACGGACCCAACAAAAAAAAATCAAGTCTCTAGCTTGTCTAGATGCTTCAATCGACGCGTTCAAACATACGGACGGACGGACAGACAGACAGACGGACAGAGCTAAATCGACTCAGCTAGACTACATAAATTTATTTAAAATCTATTTTATTTTAATTTATTTTAAATTCATATATTACTATTTTATATTTTATCTATTTATTGTAATATATTTTTGGATGTATATTTTATTTTTTATACCCTGAGCCCATTGAAAATGGGAAATCAGGGTATAATGGTTTTGTTAAATGTATGTAACAGGCGTGTCAGACCCCACAAAGTATATATATTCTTGATCAGGGCAACGGCTGAGTCGATTTAGTCCTGTCCGTCTGTCTGTCTGTCCGTCCGTCCGTCCGTCTGTCCGTATGTTTGAACGCGTCGATCTCAGAACGTAGACGAGCTAGACAGCTAAAATTTTTTTGTAGTTCCGTGTATAGCACGCGCAGGTCAAGTTTGCTTCGTATGAACGATAACTATTTTTGTTGTAATGTTATCGATTTTAATTCTTATCGAAAATAAGTTTTTAAGGTGTAGTTTGTACATTGTTTGAGCTAGAGAAAATTTGCTGTGTAGGTGCGTGTAATGAATACGGAGATTATGTAATCTTTAGATTTTGGATGCCACGCCCCATTCGCCCCCAATAGTCCCCTATTTGTAAAAAGCGTAAATCAAATACTACAGACTCGTGCTTTGGCAAATACACATGCCTTTATAAGTTGTGAAAGTTTTATGCAGTTAGTCAATCGCTAAGGAAAGTTATTAAGCAATTAAGTCGCTGCGTCGACTGCGCAGTTGGCAGAGCGCGCGCCTATGCGTGCGTACATATGTATGTATGCGTGTGTATATGTTGTTTTTATGCATGCTTAAAAAGAGCATAGAATGATATGATATTTGGCTCACAGGGCTCAGGGTATCTCCTAGTCGAGCAGTCTAGAGTCTAGAGCACTCTTACTTGTTTTATATTGCATTTTATATGCATTTTATTTATTTTATTCTTTTTTATTTTAATTTTTTTATTTATTTTTTTTTTTATTTACTTCACTTTTTTAATTTATAATATATAATATTTTATGAAATTATTTTATACTTCTTATCCATTAATTTTGTTTATTATTAAATTTTGTATAGTTTTATCATGAATTAACTTTATTTTGAATTTTTTTAATATAACTAAAAAAAATTGACTAAAATAAATAAATTTAAAAAGGAATAATATAAATAACATAATTTTATAAAATTAATTTAATTTGCCATTAATTTTGTTTATATTTAAATTTTGTTTAATTTTATCATGAATGAACTTTATTTTTAATTTTTTTTGTATATATTTTATTTTCGTTGTATATTTTATTTAATTTTATATATTTATTTTTTTAGTGCTTTACATCTAAGTTAGTTTTTAGAGTCACATTTTATGAAATTGCTAAATATATAATTTATAGAATTTTTTATGACTTGTCAAAAATTGCTGCTATATTTAGGAATTTAACGAACAGCATTATATTTTTGGGCCCGCTATTATTAATAAAATCTAAAATGAGGCAGTGAGAAGCAAAACATTGGCTCATGTTTTGTTTGGTTTGTTGATATGACAAAGTTCAGGCGACCAGGCTGTCAACTTGTCTTTTATTCTCACGACTTTATTGCGAATTTTTCGGCTGAAGCGTTGCTTGTGTTTTTTCTTTTTTTTTTCGTTGCTGTTCACATTTTTCCGTGTCAGCAGCTGTGACATTTGAGTAAAGGAGCTCTTTGGGAATTTCAAT
This sequence comes from Drosophila meridiana, assembly GCA_035045185.1. Lineage (NCBI taxonomy): Eukaryota > Metazoa > Arthropoda > Insecta > Diptera > Drosophilidae > Drosophila > Drosophila meridiana. Next base: position 134,719 of record JAWNPF010000103.1, on the reverse strand, counting down.
TCTCTTTTATTTTTTTATATTTATATTAAATAAAAGACAACAGCATTTTTATGCAGCCACATTTTTGTGCCATGCCGTTTGTTATATTTAATCAGCACAGGGGACACTTCATTTTTTCACCTTCATGTCAGCCTTGTCAATTGCCCGACCATAAGGGCTTAACATTTTTGTCGGCGCACGAGTTGGTATTTTAAAGATGAATGTATCTATATATATGCACATGAAACGCTGCTTTAACATATTTAAATGAAATTTTATTGAATGGTCTGTGGTATTGAGAATAAATATATAAAATCTCTTTAAAAGTTCAGCTGAAATTTAATTGTTAGCCGAAGGCGGTTGAGATTAAATTCAGAATCAGAGTAGTTTCAATAAGACTTCTTTTGAAATCACAAAATATTTTTAATCGAAAACAACAATGAATAAATTCACATATGGGTGTTATCTGGTGGAGGCCATGAAGGAGCTTTGTCCACCCACATTTTGGTATCGAATAGTTGCGAGAGCTCTCAAAAATATCAATTGCAGATCAAGACGCAAATATAATGAACGCCAATTGCGCAAAGCTCTGGACGTTGGACTACGATTTGGCATCATTCGTGAAGTCTGCAACAAGTATTACCTAAATGAGTACGGACGTGTTTCACCGACAGGTGAGATCGTATATGAATTTCACGACAATCCATCTGAACCAGAAGAGACTCAAACTGAGGATGAAGGCAAAATTTTAACATTTCCATTGAAACGAAAATGTCATGATGATGGTCTTATTTTTATAAAAAAAACCAAAACTTGGTTGAAATTTCTTGTTCATAATAAAATTTTCGACATAAAATGTGTAAAATCTGAAAATTTCCTTATTGGCTCTGATGATCTTCCAATTAAAGACCTATTCTATATATAAACATATATTTGTAGGAAATTATTTCCGATCTATATTAGATAACTATCTCACCCAACTGAATAAGTTTACTTTGTGCTTAAACCTTCTCAGACTATCCCTTAAAGTCTCTCTATCTCACTCTGTCAGCCATTTAAGCTGGCTGATTAAAACGTTAGCTTAGAGCCAGCTTTGTTTTGACCTAGATCCAGTTGCAGTCATTATGCCAGCTGAAGCTAGAGCCTGGTTGGTTACGGTCAACTTACCCCGTTGATGACTATAAGTCCAACTCAAAGACAGACACCTATCAGACGCGCATCTCATCGATGGCTGCCTGTGGCATTTGCTGCTGCTGCTGTTGCTGCTGCTGTTGCTGTTGCTGTGCGGAGCTCATGGCTAAGCTTTCGCCGTAGGCGTTCGACATGTGGCCATGCGAGTGGGCGTGTATGTGCCCCTTGGAGGAGCTGGGCGCACTGCTGACGCCGCTGCTGCTGCTGCCGCCTGATGCCGTCTGATCGAGCAGCATATTACCACTGGGCCCGGCTGCGCCCATGCCAGAGTTGATGCTGCTGTTGGTGGTGGTCGTTGTCGACGAGGAGGCAGTGCGCATCGGTGGGCGTGGTCCACGTATATAGTGGGGCTGCATGCCCGTCAGCACAGCCCCGTTTGGCTGATTTTTACCAACCTGCTGCTGCTGCTGCTGCTGTTGTTGATATTGTTGTAGTTCTGGAATGCAGATAGAGCAGGGAACTTGTAAGCTACTTATGTCGTTATGCATATGTCGGCATATTATCGAGCAAATGTTTGTTGCCGAGCGGCGAAGCTAGCACAGCCACAGCCACAGCCACAGCAGCAGAACAAAAGTCAATTTGCAAACAACAGCAACAACAACAACAACAACAACATCGTTAACAAACATTAAACACACATCGTCATCGTTGTCATCCTTGCCTCATTGCTCTGCTGCTTTTTATGCTATTCAATTGCCAGCCAGTCATTCTCTTCTCCTCTCTCACCCACTCCCCCCACCCCCCCCCCTCTCTTTCTCTCTCGCTCCACTCATCGTTCAAAAATGGCAAATGTCTGCAGTTACTGACGCCGCTAATATTTTGATGTTTCTTTTTTCCCTGCGACCGCATATCAAATAATGTGACACTAAAACCTCACACTCGCCTTCCAACCCAACGCATATGCAATATGGACGTTACCCTCTCTCTCTCTCTCTGTGTGTGTATGTGTGTGTTAGTTCATTTGTTTGCTCGCTCCATAAATATAATGCACTTTTATTGCTGAGCTTGCGCAAATGTCTAGCAATAAGCAGCGTCCTGTCGTCTAATAATCACAAGCGACAGACAGTCGTGTGTCGCTTCATAAAGTTTCTTATGCTAAACTAAATGCAGTAATTAGTTGCCATGGTGATTAAATAGTGCAGGGAGTAATTAAAAAATGCAGGGAGACATCATTTGATGACAGTGTAAAAGGCTTGTTAAATAATAAATGTATGGTAATAATTATATTTGTTATATAATTAAAATAAAATATAAATAAATAAAAATATATATATATAAAAACGTAAATATTAAAAAAAAATTATTAAAACGAAATAAAAAATGTGAATACTTTATAAATAAAAAATATTAATAATAATATAAATAAAATTGAATAAAATAAATAATTAAAAAAGGCATAATGTAAATAATATAATTTAAAAAATGAAAACAAGTAAGAACGTTGCCTTAGGGCGAGACCTAAAGCGTGATACTCGTTTCCCACAGGGGCATCTGGTATTTTAAATTTAATAATTTATTTCAAATTTTGCATTTATGTAGATTCATGTGAATTTTATGCAATTTCAATTTTTGCAAATATAACTATGTGATTGAATTAGCATTTTTATAAAATGTAAAAAATTCAATAGAATCATATGCTGAAAGTTTCATCAAGTTCCGTTAAGTCAGTCGCAATCTATTAAACAAAACGTTCGGCCAATTATGACACGCACGCGTTAAGAAGCGACAGCAAAATATATTTACATTTACACATATGTACATACATTGAAACGTGCAAGCGCGTTTGCTTATGCATGGTCACAAATAAATTCAGCGCCATTCATTCTAGCATATTCTTCAACCAAAATTGTTATTGAGTTGTGCTTGCATTTTCAGCCACTTCTTTAGTTTTGTATTTGTCAAATATCGCCGTTTATACGCATACATTCAACCGACCACCGTTTTTGTATTTACACATATAAATATATACGTTCATATGCGCGCATTTCAGCTTTTTCTAAGAATCACAATTGCGATTGATTTATGTTTATATTGTGTTTGCATTAACAGCAGCTTCTATAGTTTTGTATTTGTCAAAAGTCGCCCTTGTAGTGAAGTAGTTTCGGATTTGCCAACAGGCAATGCAAAACTGATGTGGCGCAGCAGGTAGATGAAAAGCGTGTAAGCAAAAGGGTCCGCGTTCGAGACGCGGCGGCGACGGCATGAAAATAGTTGCGCAGCTGTTCCTGCTTACATACATACATACCTGATGGGACCTATCGTCATTTCTTTCTGTGTGAATAATTTTGTTCGGACTAAGTCGATTACACAAATATCGGTATTTGATATTTACATTTTTTGTCAGGGTCACACACACAAAAAGAAAATAACATAACTGACCTAGGATATACGAAAAATGATAATTTTAGCAGATAAATTATTTGCAGAACTTAAACATTAAATCGAATTACATATGTTTATGTATTTTAAATTTAATAATTTATCTCAAATTTTGCATTTATGTAGATTCATATGAATTTTATGCAGTTTCAATTTTTGTAAATATAACTATGTGAATGAATTAGAATTTTTATAAAATGTAAAAAATTCAATAGAATCATATGCTGAAAGTGTTTGGCGCAGCAGCTAATAATTGCTCTTAAATAAGCTTCTCTTAAGCCATCTGCTCTTTATCACATTCTCATTCGCTCATAGCGCAGTTAGGCACAAAAAGAAACTGTAACACACATACATATGTAAATTTATGCTGCTCGGTCACTTGCTTATCATTTTGTATTCTATTCTTTAAGTTCGAAATTCACCTTCAAGCGAGCAACACATACTTATCTCTATTTTATAGTGTATTAACTTTGCCTATACGATCATCGCGGACTAGGCATTAAATTAATAAATAATAAGCTAAATTAAATCGTGTTTTATTATTTGCCTTCGTAAATGATTGGAGCCAGAGTTGCCGAAAAAGCTCGGCAGCTTCCAACATTTTGGTGACCCCGACGTGAATTATACACTCCGTGGTGTTTCGTTTAGTGTATCAAGTTAGTACTCAACTTCGTCGAAGTACAACGGTGTAAAGCATTAACATTTGTGCAAAATAGTGCATTCAAATTAACAATAAACTTCGTCGTACACTACAGTGCAAAGCCTTAAAATTTGTGCAAAATAGTGCATTCAAATTAATAACAAATCTCGTTGTGTAAAACATTAACATTTATGCTCAAGTTATATATTAATTTGTGTATAGTGCATGGCATTGTGCGTACATTATCTTGAGTGTTTCTTATTCCTCTTTAATCGTCTGTTTCGTTCGTCGCGTTTGGCGCCTGCTGTGCCAATCATAGAAGATATGGATATTCGATACGATCCTGATACAGTTTATTCTGTGGAGACCAAATAATTTAACAATATTCTAAAATAGGTCGAACCAGCGAAGTATATAATAGTTTTGTGATAAAGGGGTCTTTAAACTCCTTTGACCAGCGTTTAATAAAACCAAGAGCACCTTTAGCTTCATTTACGATAGTAGCGACATGAAGATTGAAAGAAAATTTTGTGTCAAAAATAACACCCAGATCTTTGACAGTCAAAATTCGTTGTAAGGAAATGTTGTTAATAGTGTAATTAACAATATGGAAACAGTTCTTATTTTTACGTTGCGTGATTTAAACTGGGATCGTAATCTTCGTTTACCATCTTACCAGAGTAGGCTTCTTCTTATTAATCTTCCCTCATTAATCAATCGTAGAACAATTCTGGGGATTGTTTTCCTACATAATTTGATTATTGGTAAAATTGATTCCCCATGTCTGTTAGTTCAGCTTAATTTTTCTGTTCCCTCCAGAACAAGCAGACACTTTCGTCCGTTGTATTTACCTTAATGCACATCGGATTATTCTTTGCATAGCGCGTTTCACGTGTTATGTAGTAATTATAATAAATATTATCTCCTCTGAACTCACTCTTCCCTTAATAAAATCATTGCTTGCAGGTCATCTTCGTGGTAGCCTGTAATATTAAATCTTAAGTTTTGTACTTATATCTAAGACTATAATTAATTTAATTTGTAAGTTTCCCACAAATACTCTCTATCTTGTATAGCTTCTATAATATCACTGACTAAAATGGCTGTGAATTGGGGCATAGCTGGCCGTACTGCCAAATAAAGTACCCCCACCGAGTTGGTGGTATTATTGATAATTTATGTTATTTTAGGCTTTATAATTATATAAATATTTCTATTGTTTACATTTAAGTTGACTCCAGTTTTGTCAATGTCTTTTAAATAATAAATAAATAAATAAATAAATAAATAAATAAAATAAATAAAAAAATATATTTTTTTATTTATTTATATTTTATTTTAATTATGTAACAAATATAATTATTACCATACATTTATTATTTAACAAGCCTTTTACACTGTCATCAACTGATGTCTCCCTGCATTATTTAATTACTCCCTGCACTATTTAAACACCATGGCAACTAATTACTGCATTTAGTTTAGCATCAGCAACTTTATGAAGCGACATACGACTGTCTGTCGCTTGTGATTATTAGACGACAGGACGCTGCTTATTGCTAGACATTTGCGCAAGCTCAGCAATAAAAGTGCATTCTATTTATGGAGCGAGCAAACAAATTAACTAACACACACACTTACAGACAGAGAGAGAGGGAGAGGGTAACGTCCATATTGCATATGCGTGGGGTTGGAAGACGAGTGTGAGGTTTTAGTGTCACATTATTTGACATGCGGTCGCAGGGCAGAAAGAAACATCAAAATATTAGCAGCGTCAATAACTGCAGACATTTGCCATTTTTGAACGATGAGTGGAGCGAGAGAGAAAGAGAGGGGGGGAGTGGGTGAGAGAGGAGAAGAGAATGACTGGCTGGTAATTGAATAGCATAAAAAGCGCAGCAGAGCCAATGATGATGTCGATGGCAATGAGGCAATGATGACAACGATGACGATGTGTGTTTAATGTTTGTTAACGTTGTTTTTGTTGTTGTTGTTGTTGTTGTTGTTGTTGTTGTTGTTGCTGTTGTTGCTGTTGTTTGCAAATTGACTTTTCTTATGCTGCTGTGGCTGTGATTGTGCTAGCTTCGCCGTTCGTCAACAAACATTTGCTCGATAATATGCCGACATATGCATAACGACATAAGTAGCTTACAAGTTCCCTGCTCTATCTCCATTCCAGAACTACAACAATATCAACAACAACAGCAGCAGCAGGTTGGTAAACATCAGCCAAACGGGGCTGTGCTGACGGGCATGCAGTCCACTATATACGTGGACCACGCCCACCGATGCGCACTGCCTCCTCGTCGACAACGACCACCACCAACAGCAGCATCAACTCTGGCATGGTCGCAGCCGGGCCCAGTGGTAATATGCTGCTCGATCAGACGGCATCAGGCGGCAGCAGCAGCAGCGGCGTCAGCAGTGCGCCCAGCTCCTCCAAGGGGCACATACACGCCCACTAGCATGGCCACATGATTTTATTTCTTGTTCCACTTTCAGAAAATCCCGACGATCTTGGAGTTCTCACTCCAGGACATTTTTTTTTTGGTCGACTACTCATCGATTTTCCCGAGCCAGACGTAACTGGGCTCGACCACAATCGCCTCGGTCAATGGCAACGCATTGCTTACATACAGCAATTGTTCTGGAATCGTTGGAGTGAGGAGTATCTTACTATTCTTCAACAGCGTGGAAAATGGATCACCTCGCAGCCTCCGATCAAGGTCAATGATGTCGTATGTGTGAAGGACGAAAACTTGCCGCCGTTGAAAGGCCATTAGCTCGAGTCGTTGAGACCATCGCTGGAGCTGATGGTGCTGTGAGAGTCGCTGTTCTGCGCACACCCACTGGAACTACACGTCGAGCTGTTAATAAGCTGTGCGTCCTTCCGGTTGATGATCCTGTTAAAAAACTTGGTCTTTCAACGGGGGGGAGGATGTTCGGCGCAGCAGCTAATAATTGCTCCTTAATAAGCTTCTCTTAAGCCATCTGCTCTTTATCACATTCTCATTCGCTCATAGTGCAGTTAGGCACAAAAAGAAACTGTAAAACACATACATATGTAAATTTATGCTGCTCGGTCACTTGATTATCATTTTGTATTATATTCTTTAAGTTCGAAATTCTACTACTTCGAGTTGGTGGCCGCTTGCGGCACTCTACTCTCGGCTTCGATGCGCGCCACCCAATTATCTTGCCCAAAGAACATCCCTTGACCTTCTCTATAGTATCTCATCTTCATCTGGCGCATCATCATGCAGGACCGCAGGCCTTGCTTGGAGTAATTCGACTCCAGTTTTGGCCCATAGGCGGCATGAAAACTGTCTCCCGAGCATTGCGAAAATGTGTCATATGCTGTAGATCCCGGCCTCGTCTAGTGGAGCATATAATGGCGGACTTGCCTAAGGATCGTATACAGTTTTCACCGGCATTTACTGTCACTGGAATCGACTACTGTGGACCATTTTACTACAAACCCGATGGACGAAACCGAACTTCAATAAAATGCTACATCTGCGTATTCGTTTGCTTCGCAACTAAGGCTGTATGGTTGGAGATCGCAAAGGATCTGTCGACCGCAGCTTTCTTGGGCGCCCTTAAGCGTTTCATCAGTACGCGCGGCATTCCAAGATGCATTTGGTCTGACAACGCTACTAACTTTGTGGGTGCACGGAACGAGCTAGCGGATCTGAAACGTTTATTGTTGAGCCAGGAACATCGCACTGAAGTTCAGAACTACTGCATCAACAACAGTTTCGATTGGAAGTTCATACCTCCTCGCTCGCCACATTTCGGTGGCCTATGGGAAGCAGCAGTGAAGACCGCAAAGAGTAGATGACTCCTCGCTATGGGATCATCACTTCTCGGCTTCGATGAACTTCGCACCTTGGTATGCCAAATTCAGGCTATAATCAATTCTCGTCCTCTTGTTCCACTTTCAGAAAATCCCGATGATCTTGGAGTTCTCACTCCAGGACATTTTTTTTTTGGTCGACCACTCATCGATTTTCCCGAGCCAGACGTAACTGGGCTCGACCACAATCGCCTCGGTCAATGGCAACGCATTGCTTACATACAGCAATTGTTCTGGAAGCGCTGAAGTGAGGAGTACCTTACTATTCTTCAACAGCGTGGAAAATGGGTCACCTCGCAGCCTCCGATCAAGATCAATGATGTCGTATGTGTGAAGGACGAAAATTTACCGCCGTTATAATGGCGATTAGCTCAAGTCGTTGAGACCATCGTTGGAGCTGATGGTGCTGTGAGAGTCGCTGTTCTGCGCACACCCACTGGAACTACACGTCGAGCTGTCAATAAGCTGTGCGTCCTTCCGGTTGATGATCCTGTTAAAAGACTTGGTCTTTCAACGGGAGGGAGGATGTTCGGCGCAGCAGCTAATAATTGCTCTTAAATAAGCTTCTCTTAAGCCATCTGCTCTTTATCACATTCTCATTCGCTCATAGTGCAGTTAGGCACAAAAAGAAACTGTAACACACATACATATGTAAATTTATGCTGCTCGGTCACTTGCTTATCGTTTTGTATTCTATTCTCTAAGTTCGAAATTCACCTTCAAGCGAGCAACACCTACATCTCTCTATTGTAAACGATCATCGCGGACTAGGCGTTAAACTAATAAATAATAAGCTAAATTAAATCGTGGTTTTATTATTTTGCCTTCGTAAATGATTGGAGCCAGAGTTGCCGAAAAAGCTCGGCAGCTTCCAACAGGCCGTAAAGTACCCCCGCCGAGTTGGTGGTATTACTGATAATTTATATTATTTTAGGCTTTATAATCATATAAATATTTCTATAGTTTACATTTAAGTTGACTCCAGTTTTGTCAATGTCTTTTTAATAATAAATAAATAATAAATAATAAATAAAAACTCTCTCTCTCTGTCATCCATTTAAGCTGGCTGGTTAAAACGTTAGCTTAGAGCCAGCTTTGTGTTGACCTAGATCCAGTTGCAGTAATTATGTCAGCTGAAGCTAGAGCCTGGTTGCTTACGGTCAACTTACCCCGCTGATGATTATATCAGACGCGCATCTCATCGATGGCTGCCTGTGGCAATTGCTGCTGCTGCTGTTGCTGCTGCTGTTGCTGTTGCTGTGCGGAGCTTATGGCTAAGCTTTCGCCGTGGGCGTTCGACATGTGGCAACGCGAGTGGGCGTGTATGTGCCCCTTGGAGAAGCTGGTCGCACTGCTGACGCCGCTGCTGCTGCTGCCGCCTGATGGCGTCTGATCGAGCAGCATATTACCACTGGGCCCGGCTGCGCCCATGCCAGAGTTGATGCTGCTGTTGGTGGTGGTCGTTGTCGACGAGGAGGCAGTGCGCATCGGTGGGCGTGGTCCACGTATATAGTGGGGCTGCATGCCTGTCAGCACAGCCCCGTTTGGCTGATGTTTACCAACCTGCTGCTGCTGTTGTTGTTGATATTGTTGTAGTTCTGGAATGGAGATAGAGCAGGGAACTGGTAAGCTACTTATGTCGTTATGAATATGTCGGCATATTATCGAGCAAATGTTTGTTGACGAGCGGCGAAGCTAGCACAGCCACAGCCACAGCAGCAGAACAAAAGTCAATTTGCAAACGACAGCAACAACAGCAACAACAACAACAATAACAAAACAACGTTAACAAATATTAAACACACATCGTCATCGTTTTCATCATTGCCTCATTGCCATCGACATCATCGTTGGCTCTGCTGCGCTTTTTATGCTATTCAATTGCCAGCCAGTTATTCTCTTCTCCTCTGTCACCCACTCCCCCCCCTCTCTTTCTCTCTCGCTCCACTCATCGTTCAAAAATGGCAAATGTCTGCAGTTATTGACGCTGCTAATATTTTGATCTTTCTTTCTGCCCTGCGACCGCATGTCAAATAATAATAAAACTAAAACCTCACACTCGCCTTCCACGCATATGCAATATGGACGTTACCCTCTCTCTCTCTCTCTCTCTGTGTGTGTGTGTATGTGTTAGTTAATTTGTTTGCTCGCTCCCTAAATAGAATGCACTTTCACTGCTGAGCTTGCGCAAATGTCTAGCAAAAAGCAGCGTCCTGTCGTCTAATAATCACAAGCGACAGACAGTCGTGTGTCGCTTCATAAAGTTGCTGCTAAATGCAGTAATTAGTTGCCATGGTGATTAAATAGTGCAGGGAGACATCATTTGATGACAGTGTAAAAGGCTTGTTAAATAATAAATGTACGGTAATAATTATATTTGTTACATAATTAAAATAAAATATAAATAAATAAAAAAATATATATATAAACTAGTAAGAAAACTCTAGTCGGAGGTGCCCGACTAGGAGATCCCCTGAGCCCCGTTCGATTTTCATTGTTTAATACGCTAAATAGCTTGCATATAACATTAAATTTTGCAAAATTAAAAATATAATTTTGGAATTTTATTCAACTAGAATGTATGTAAATTAAAAATAAATAAATAATTAAATAAATAAACAAAAAAACAAAAAACAAACATCACCGAACCTGGACTCGAACCTGCATCTATTTACTACATATGTAACGTTAAAGCGCATCATCTCAGCTAGCAAAACCACTTCATGTTCATAAATTAAAAAAAATATATAAAAAGTTGTGCTGTTGTCACTGAGTTTTGAACCCGGGACCTTTCGTTCCACTACGCCACACCAGTATTGCGTTGCATATTGGCAAAACGCAAAGTAGTACTACAAGACGATATGTGACAAATACAAAACTAAAGAAGCTAAAGAAGCAGATCAATCGCAATTGTAATTCTTAGAATATGCTGAAATGCGCGCATATGAACGCATGAGTACAAAAACGGTGGTCTGTTTCAATGTATGCGTGTAAAGGACAAATACAAATACAATTCAAACACAGATTTGGTTGAAGAATATGCTAGAATTGCATTTATTTGTGCACATGCATAAGCAGACGCGCTTGCTCGTTTCAATGTGTTTATTTGAGAATATATGTAAATGTTTTTTGGTGCGCGTCTCTGCTTGCCATGTGCAGCTAAACGTTTTGTTTAAAAAATCGGGACTGACAACGGAATTTGATGAAACTTTCGGCATATGATTCTATTGAATTTTTTACATTCTATAAAAATGCTAATTTTTTCACATGGTTACTCTCCATGAGTAGTGAAGGGGAGGGTGGTGGAAGGGGGGTTAATTAGTAAAAAGAGCCGGTATCCAAACAATAAAAAAATAGAAATTGCATAAAATTCACATTAATCTATGCAAAATTTGAGGAGTCTAGCTCTAAAGGTGTGGGAGATATAATTTTATAACCTGTTTTCGATATGGTTTAAAATCGATAACAAAACACCAAAAATAGATATCGTTTTTTGGTAACAAACTTGACCTGCGCGTGCTATCCACGGACCCAACAAAAAAAATTCAAGTCTCTAGCTTGTCTAGATGCTTCAATCGACGCGTTCAAACATACGGACGGACGGACAGACGGACGGACGGACAGACGGACGGACGGATTGATTTGATTGATTTGCGCTTTTTACAAATAGGGGGCTATTGGGGGCGAATGGGGCGTGGCATTCAAAATCTAAAGATTACGTAATCTCTGTATTCATTGCACGCAACTACACAGCAAATTTGAAATCTCTAGACTAAACGATGTACCAACCACGCCTTAAAAACACTTTAAAATTATCGCTAAATGCTCATAAAATCGAAATGGAATGAGTTATCGGAAAAATTTTATAAACTTGTGCAGTATTCATGTAAAATTTGAAGTCTCTACGTTGCGTACTTAAAAATATCTCGGTGTTCACACGGACGGACGGACGGACGGACGGACAGAAGGACAGGGCTATATCGACTCGTCTTGTCGCGCTGATCAAGAATACATATACTTAATGGGGTGTGGCACACCTCCTTCTGCCTTTTACATACATTTTCACAAAACGATTATACCCTGATTTCCCATTTTCAATGGGCTCAGGGTATAAAAATATTAATAATAATATAGATAATATAACTAAAAAAATTGAATAAAATAAATAAAAATTAAAAAAGGCATAATGTAAATGGAAGCTGCCGAGCTTTTTCGGCAACTCTGGCTCAAATCATTTACGAACGCAAATAATACAATTTAGCTTATTATTTATTAATCGTGTAGGCAAAGTTAATGCAATTACAATAGAGTTCCTGGCTCAACAATAAACGTTTCAGATCCGCTAGCTCGTTCCGTGCACCCACAAAGTTAGTAGCGTTGTCAGACCAAATGCATCTTGGAATGCCGCGCGTACTGATGAAACGCTTAAGGGCGCCCAAGAAAGCTGCGGTCGACAGATCCTTTGCGATCTCCAACCGTACAGCCTTAGTTGCGAAGCAAACGAATACGCAGATGTAGCATTTTATTGAAGTTCTGTTTCGTCCATCGGGTTTGTAGTAAAATGGTCCACAGTAGTCGATTCCAGTGACAGTAAATGCCGGTGAAAACTGTATACGATCCTTAGGCAAGTCCGCCATTATATGCTCCACTAGACGAGGCCGGGATCTACAGCATATGACACATTTTCGCAATGCTCGGGAGACAGTTTTCATGCCGCCTATGGGCCAAAACTGGAGTCGAATTACTCCAAGCAAGGCCTGCGGTCCTGCATGATGATGCGCCAGATGAAGATGAGATACTATAGAGAAGGTCAAGGGATGTTCTTTGGGCAAGATAATTGGGTGGCGCGCATCGAAGCCGAGAGTAGAGTGCCGCAAGCGGCCACCAACTCGAAGTAGACCAAAGTCATCCATAAACGGAGAGAGCGAAAGAATGGCGCTTGACGAATGAACATTCTTTTCATTTCGTAGTGCAGAGTATTCTAGGTGCAGCTGAACAAGACGACACAATATGTGTGATCCTTGACGAAGATCGTCCGCTGACAATCCAGGTTCCTTTGTTACGTCGCTGCCGTCATCGAGTTTGAAAAAACTTTCCTGTTCAGTTTCTGGAACTCCGTGAAGTACGTCTCTTGAATTGGAACACCATTTTCTCAACTTAAAGTTTCCTCGAGCAAGAAGACCTGTGATTTGTTGCATTATGTCGCGAACTTCTTCAACTGAATTGCCTCCTGAGATCAGGTCATCAACGTAGAGATCTCGCAAAACAGTTTTGGATCCTGATGGGTATGCCGACGACTCATCGATTGCTAGTTGATGCATTGCACGAATAGCCAAAAATGAAGCGGGTTTGGTCCCATAAGTGACGGTATTCAATCTGAAGACTTCGATAGCATCGTCTGATGAGTTTCGCCATAAAATGCACTGGAGCATAGAATCAGGCTCTGCGACCTTCACACACCTATACATTTTACCAATATCACCAGTAAGTGCAATCGAAAATGTACGAAAACGAACGAGTGTGTGAAACAAGGTAGCTTGAATAGTCGGTCCTGACATAAGCAAATCGTTTAATGAGAAACCAGATGTGGTAGCTGCCGAGCCATCGAAGACAACTCTCAGCTTTGTTGTCGAACTCTCTTCTTTGTATACGCAATGATGAGGTAAGAAATATTTGCATTTATTGATCTCTTCGCTGGGAACCAAAGACATATGATTGAGATCAATATACTCCTTCATAAATGCTGAGTATTTCTCCTTTAAAGTTTGATTTCGAGCGAACTTACGCTCTAAATTCAACAATCGACGCTTGGCCTGCAAATAGGAATCGCCCAAAGATTCAACGCCTTGCTTTTTTGGCAAGCAGACTGAATATTCCCCAGAAGGTAATCGACGATAGTTTGTAATGAAATGCTGCTCGCAATTAAGTTCTTCTGTGGTTACCTTGGCAATAGGCTCGAAAACATGTTCCACTTCCCAAAACTGACGCACCAACTCATCAAGCCGAGTGCTGTGATTGGCGTGATCCGAATTTCTTTGGGTTGCAATAAACGAACAGAGTTTGGGGGCATGTTGCCCGCCACCTGAAATGATCCAACCGAGCTGCGTTTTCTGCACAACTGGTAATCCAGGAGCCAACTGAATTTGCCCAACACACATCAGCTCGAAGAAGAGACCAGCTCCGATGAGAAGATCAATCCGTTGTGACTTATGGAACAAAGGATCAGCTAGCTGTAAGTTTGAGGGTATATTCCAAGTGTTAGTAGAAATTGAGATGCCAGGCTGGTTGTCAGTAATAGTCTGGGCGACGATGGCAGTGATGGAGGCACAATAATCAGAAATCCGCGATTTCAGAACGAGATTGACTGAATATCCTTCAGTTGAGAAGCTGGCAGACACTGCAGTCAGTGATTTACATTTTCGAAGCTGAAGCTGATTTGCAAACCGACTGGTGACGAAGTGAAGTTGAGATCCTGAGTCCAAGAGCGCACGACACGGAACGAATGTGCCAGCTCGGTTCTTGACAAGGATTATAGCAGTGGCTAGAAGCACCACATCAGACGAGTTAGGAGATATGTGGACTTGATGCAGGGAAGGTGACATTGCAACCATGGCAGTGGGATGTATTGCATTTGCTTGTCGTTTAAGTTGAGGGACTACGTTCGATGTAACTGTTGAAGACTGATTGTAATGCAATAAAGTATGGTGCTTCAATTGGCAGGTACGGCAGGAACCAGATTTGCAATCCTTCAGCTGATGTCCTTTTCTTAGGCAATTGAGGCAAAGGGCGAGCCTCTTGGCCTCCTTATGCCTTGCCATTGGGGACAATTGCTCAAAACGCTTACATTGGAATAGCGCGTGACTTGGATCGTCACAAAAGACACAACGAATAGGAGTCTTCGAAGCCACAAATGCTTTTCTTAAAGGAGTACTCACGATCTTTCCTGACTTGCCAACCTGACCATCCTGCAAGACTTGATCCACATTTTCAAGGACTCGACACCGTCCTTGCAAGAATTCTGACAATCTAGACCAAGATGGCAACTCATTAGTAGATGAGCCTTCCTCCCATTTAGCCTGAGTAGCCTTGTCCAGCTTTTGCAACACTGTTTGCACGATGATACAGTCAGCAACTTCTTCCCTCCAAGCTAAAGAATCCATAGCACGAATGTGAGACGTAACTTTATCCACCAACTGTCTCAGCCTGCATACAGATGCATCAACTTTCTCAAGCCGGAAGATTGCTCTGATGTGTGCCTGTACAATAAAACGCTTATTATCAAATCGACGTTGAAGAATATCGAGAGCGACGAGATAGTTGGCTTTGTTGATTTCCAATGAGCTGATGGTATCCAACGCAGAACCACTTAACCAGGATCGAAGATGCTGGAACTTCTCAATAGGACTGAGATCCGGATCAGCATCTATTATCGTCTTGAACATAGAGTAGAAGTTTTCCCACTCAGTGTAGACTCCACTAAATTTTGGCAGCTCCAGCTGCGGCAAACGCGATCGATTAGCCATGACGAGTGTTGGATGAGCATTTGAACCACTTGTATTAAGCGTCGACGAAAGTTGTTGATCCGACCGATTTCCTAGTTCACGTTGAAGCAAGGTTGATTCAAACCGCGCAGGCAAATCACTAGATATGGACTCAAAGTTAGATTCTTCTAGGCTAGTATGGACTGAATCAAAGTTTGACTCTAACTTGGTTAGCGAATCCAAAAGCACACGTAAATCACACGAGTCCATGTGACTTAATTTGTCAATGTCCATATCGGCATATAACCTTTCCAGTCTATCGAAAAGCGCGTTTGTTTTGAGTTTTAAGAAAGTAACCTGAGATGCAGGCACTTGATCAACATTCGACTCTGAGTTATTCATTAGAGTTTGTTTACTCGCGAAAAAACACGTTTGGTTACAAAATGAATGCACAAGCTAATATACTCTCTAATGCACTTCGAGTTTAGCTGATCTAATATGCAGGTTCACTCTTTCACTGTAAATGCGTGTGTTTGTATGTGTGTGATCGACACAGCTATTTTCGGATTAGCGGGCCTTCTATGCAAACGCTGCACAAAGAAGCGCCAAAAAACGCGACGAACAACCGACGAACAAGAAGATGATAAAGATAAGCACAACGCAAGCGCGACCGCAAGCTTATCTGAGCTTTTATATATGTCTGTATGTGTGTCTTCTATGATTGACACAGCTTTTTCGGCTTAGCGGGCCCTATATGCAGACGATGCACAGCAGGCGCCAAACGCGACGAACGAAACAGACGATTAAAGAGGAATAAGAAAAACTCGAGGTAATGTACGCACAATGCCATGCACTATTATATACACAAATTAATATATAACTTGAGCATAAATATTAATGTTTTACACGACGAGATTTGTTATTAATTTGAATGCACTATTTTGCACAAATGTTTATGATTCACACCGTTGTACTTCGACGAAGTTGAGTACTAACTTGATACACTAAACGAAACACCACGGAGTGTATAGAATCACGTCGGGGTCACCAAAATGTTGGAAGCTGCCGAGCTTTTTCGGCAACTCTGGCTCCAATCATTTACGAAGGCAAAATAATAAAACCACGATTTAATTTAGCTTATTATTTATTAGTTTAATGCCTAGTCCGCGATGATCGTGTAGGCAAAGTTAATACAGTTTACAATAGAGAGATGTAGGTGTTGCTCGCTTGAAGGTGAATTTCGAACTTAAAGAATAGAATACAAAACGATAAGCAAGTGACCGAGCAGCATAAATTTACATATGTATGTGTGTTACAGTTTCTTTTTGTGCCTAACTGCACTATGAGCGAATGAGAATGTGATAAAGAGCAGATGGCTTAAGAGAAGCTTATTTAAGAGCAATTATTAGCTGCTGCGCCGAACACGGCCAGCTATGCCCCAATTCACAGCCATTTTAGTCAGTGATATTATAGAAGCTATACAAGATAGAGAGTATTTGTGGGAAACTTACAAATTAAATTAATTATAGTCTTAGATATAAGTACAATTTAAGATTACAGGCTACCACGAAGATGACCTGCAAGCAATGATTTTATTAAGGGAAGAGAGAGTTTAGAGGAGAACACATGATAATATTTATTATAATTACTACATAACACGTGAAACGCGCTATGCAAAGAATAATCCGATGTGCATAAAGGTAAAAACAACGGACGAAAGTGTCTTCTTGATCTGGAGGGAACAGAAAAATTAAGCTGAACTAACAGACATGGCGAATAAATTTCACCAAGAATCAAATTATGTAGGAAAAGAAACCCCTGAATTGTTCTACGATTGATTAATGAGGGCAGATTAATAAGAATAAGCCTACTCTGGTAAGATAGTAAACGAAGATTACGATCCTAGTTTAAATCACGCAACGCAAAAATAAGAAAATGTTTCTGGACCGATTCGATACGATCCTGATACAGTTTATGCTGTGGAGACCAAATAATTGACCAATATTCTAAAATAGGTCAAACCAGAGAAGTATATAATAGTTTTGTGATAAAGGGATCTTTAAACTCCTTTGACCAAAGTTTAATAAAAAATAAAACCAAGATCACCTTTAGCTTCATTTACGATAGTAGAGACATGAAGATTAAAAGAAAATTTTGTGTCAAAAATAACACCCAGATCTTTGACAGTCAAAATTCGTTGCAAGGAAATGTTGTTAATAGTGTAATTACCAATATGTGGGATGGTACGACTAAAGGTCATTGTCATGCGTATGAGCTGAGGTGTGGCGCCACTTCACAGACGTGCTGTGTTGTCGTGGTTCTGTGTCCTGTTGCTGCGTCTTCATGTTCCTACGATTCAAATTGACAATCTTATTATCAGTTGTGAATGCCTTTATTTATCAAAATGCCCTCACTGTTGGTCACAATACTGCATCTGCCACATGTTAAGTATTATTTTTATAGTCACTGGATCACTTCATTTCCTTGATGATCTTCTGGCTGATGGTGTGGGAGGGGGCAGCTGCTTACTCCATTCTTTTCTGTGTCGTTGCACTGTGAGCCGTACATTGATTTATTTTGCATTGCCAATTTTCCAATTTCCAATTTTATATATATATATATTTGCAGTAATACGATCCGTCGCTTATGCGGACGGGCCGAAGCGAGAACGCGTCAGTCTGTAGATATATACGTATATATACATAAGCATATTGGCACATATGTACTGCGACTCTCTCTCTCTCTCTCTGCCGACGCTTTTAGCGGCATAGCTCACCTAGAATATTGTATTTAATAAGACAAATATATAATTGGATAAAAACAGAGAAACACTCTCGATATTTTAGGTGAGCTCTGCCGCTAAAAGCGTCGGCAGAGAGAAAGAGAGTTGCAGTACATATGTGGCAATATTCTTATGTATATGTCGGAGTGTACTGCAGTATGCGCGCGTTGCTATTTAAGGCTTCAAGGACTAAACATGATCTGTCTCCCAGGGCGCAAAGATGGTGGGCTTATTTACAGTCGTTCTCATTTGATTTGCAGTATGGCTCATGCTGACTTCATTTCCAGAAATCTTCCATCCGCGGATGCGATTGATACTTGTAAAATTTCTGACAAACGAGTCAATCTAGCAGAGATATCTAGTGAAGGGCTTATGGCTGAAAAGCGTAAAGATTCCGATATTATTAATATTGTAACTAAATTAAAAGTTAATTCTCTTGCCGAGGACATTGCAAGAACTTACGAGCTAAGAGCAGGAATAATTGATCGGAAAATTCAGAGAAATGGTAGAACTCGTTCCTTGCCAATTGCTCCAAGAGCATTTAGATGGTCTGTAATAAATCAGATTCACGAGTCAATTATGCACTTAGGTTGGGAGAAGACTTTAGATAATGCTTATGATTATTATTGGTTTGATCACATGTCTAAGTACATACGAAAGTTTGTTGAAAACTATATTACTTGCAAGATGTCAAAGTCATCATCCAGGCTAGACTTCATCCAATACCAAAAATTGACAATCCTTGGCATACGTTACACGTAGGCATAACTGTAAAGTTGAGTGGAAAGTCTGATAAAAAAGAGTATGTCATCGTTCAAGTTGATGCCTTTACTAAATTCGTCTTGTTAACTCACATCTTTAAAATAGATGCTCCAAATTGCATAAATGCTGTAACGGCGGCAGCAATCTTTATTTTGAGTACCAAATATCATAATAGCAGATCATGGTAGGTGTTTTGCCAACACTAGACTTAGTGAGTTTTGTGTACAAGAAAAGATAAATTTGCATTTAGTTGCAACCGGTGCAAGCAGAGCAAATGGGCAGGTTGGACGCACTATAGGTACTTTGAAAAATTTATTAACCGTAGTCGAAACTAGCAGCAGGTCTTGGCAAGATACATTGGGAGAAATCCAATTGGCCTTAAATTGTACGGTGAGTCGAGTGACGAAAGCAAGCCCGTTAGAATTGTTTATTGGTAAAGTTGCTCGACAATTGGGGTTGCTTCCACCATGTGACATGACACAAAAGGTTGATTTGGCGGAATCAATAGCTCGAGCGATGCAAAATATATCAGCAGCTGCAGCATATAGTAAAGACCACTTTGATAAAACAAAGGCTAAGGTTGTTGGATACGAAGTTGGAGATTTTGTGTTGTTAAAGAATGAAGAAAGGCGTCAAACAAAATTAATTCCAAAGTTTAGAGGTCCTTTATATAGATACATATATCCTTAGATCATTGACAAACAGTAGAAAATATAAGTCTGCTCACGAAGATATAAGAAAATTGCCAGAGGAGTATGTACCAGTTGAACTAGAAAGTATTGAAGAGGCTTTAAACGATATTGAAAAAGAAACTGTTGAAAGAGACAGTAATAAAATGGTTGAAAAAGAAACTGTTGAAAGAGACAGTAATGAAATTGTTGAAAAGGAAACTGTTGAAAGAGACAGTAATGAAATGGTTGAAAAAGAAACTGTTGAAAGAGTCAGTATTGAAATAATTGAAACTGTTGAAACAGACAGTAGTAGAAATGTTGAGAATGAAACTGTTGAAACAGACAGTAGTAGAAATGTTGAGAATGAAACTGTTGAAACAGACAGTAGTAGAAATGTTGAGAATGAAACTGTTGAAACAGACAGTAGTCAAAATGTTAAAAGTTAAACTGTTGAAATAGGCAGTACAGGTGCCTGAAGGGCTCGAAATGAAAAAACAAATGTAAGAATGCACAAGTGTAAGAATGCACAAGTGCAAAACAATTGTTTTGATCACGGCGTGTAGAGCATAAGATATAATGTTTAAAATTTGTTAAGTTAATGATAATGAAAATATATGAATTATGTTGAAATAAAGTGTTTGTTTGGGAAAAAAAAAAAGAAAAAAGTAAGAAAACTCTAGTCGGAGGTGCCCGACTAGGAGATACCCTGAGCCCCGTCCCATTTGCATTGTTTAATACGCTATGTAGCTTGCATATAACATTACATTTTGCAAAATTAAATTATAATTTTGAAATTTTATTCAACTAGAATGTATGTAAATCAAAAATAAATTAATAATTAAATAAATAAACAAAAAAATGAAAAGAAAGAAAACATCACCGCACCTGGGCTCGAACCTGCATCTATTTACTACATGTGTAACGTTAAAGCGCGTCATCTCAACTAGCACGACCACCTCATGTTTATAGATTTAAAAAAAAAAAAATTAAAAAAGTTATGCTGTTGTCACTGAGTTTCGAACTCGGGACCTTTCGTTTACGCGCTTTGTGTCTATCCACTACGCCACACCAGTATTGCGTTGCTTGTTGGCAAAACGCAAAGTAGTACTACAATGCGATATGTTACAAATACAAAACTAAAGAAGCAGATCAATCGCAGTTGTAATTCTTAGAATATGCTGAAATGCGCGCATATGAACGTATGAGTATGTGTAAATACAAAAACGGTGGTCTGTTTCAATGTATGCGTGTAAAGGGCTGATATATGTATAACAAATACAAAACTACAGAAGAAAATGCAAACAGAATTTGGTTGAAGAATATGCTAGAACAAATGGCCTTGAATGTATTTCTGCACATGCATAGTAGACGCGCTTGCACGTTTCAATGCATGTGTATGTGTAAATGTTTTTTGCTGCGCGTCGCTGCTTGCCACGTGCGTGTGAATATTGGCCAAACGTTTTGTTTAATAAATCGGGACTGACTTAACGGATTTTGATGAAACTTTCAGCATATGATTCTATTGAATTTTTTACATTTTATAAAAATGCTAATTTATTCACATGGTTATATTTGCAACAGACTCTCAATGGGTGTTGATTGCTGAGGGGGTTGGAGGAAGGGGGGGGGGGGGGTTAATTTGTAAAAAGAGCCGGTACGGTAAAAAAAATAGAAATTGCATAAAACTCACGTGAATCTATATGCAAAATTTGAGGGGTCTAGCTCTAAAGGTGTGGCAGATAGAATTTTATAACATGTTTTCGATAAGGTTTAAAATCGATAACAAAACAACAAAAATAGATATCGTTTTTTGGTAACAAACTTGACCTGCGCGTGCTATTCACGGACCCAACAAAAAAAAATTCAAGTCTCTAGCTTGTCTAGATGCTTCAATCGACGCGTTCAAACATACGGACGGACGGACAGACGGACAGACGGACAGACGGACGGACAGACAGACGGACAGGGCTAAATCGACTCAGCTCGTCGCCCTGATCAAGAATATATATACTTTGTGGGGTCTGACACGCCTCCTTCTGCCTGTTACATACATTTAACAAAACCATTATACCCTGATTTCCCATTTTCAATGGGCTCAGGGTATAAAAAACACAATAATGAATGAATTTGAAGATTACGTTTGTCAATGTTTAGTAGTGGTTTTGTAAGAAAACTTATCTTTGTTAAACTAAAATTTATATAATTTGTCAATAAAACGTTTTATGTACATATATCGCAAAGTACATTTTGGAAGTATTGCACGAGGTAGTGTCGTGTCAGGATGGCCGTGTCGGCGCATACTGAGTATGTATGTTTGTGGTTGTAGTTTTCGGCCGTGTCGGAGTGTACTGCAGTATGCGCGCGTTGCTATTTACTGTATGTGTAAGTGTATGAGTATTCAGTTCAATATGTATGCATATTACATCTCCCTCTTTTTGAAAAATAACGTAATATTATGAAGTCATTTTACTTGAGAGATTCGTTTTTAACTAACAAATGAATAGTTTATTCAATATTTTTTTCAATATTTTCTTTTTATTTTTTTTTTTTATTTTATTTTGTTTTTATACTCGTTTCCCAAAGGGAAAAAGAGTATATTGGTTTTGTGAAATGTCCGTCTGTCCGTCTGTCCGTCTGTCCGTATGAATGCAATATTTTTCTACGCTATTGAAGCTAGAGACTTGAAATTTGGAACATATACTCGTGTATACCCTCGAATTATAAAGTGTCAAGATTTTCCGGCCACGCCCACTAGGGGCGTGGCAAATCGGAAAATGGTTGCGCCCATAGTTAAGAAATCATATTAGTTGAAGAGCTAGAGAGTTGAAATTTGGAATGTATACTTGCGTTGACCACCCAAGCTCAAAAAGATATGGCGGATATATCTACGCCCATTGGGGGCGTGGCAAATCGGGAAAACTGTAACTTCTACAGTTTTAAAGCTAGAATGCTGAAATTTTGCACGTAAATTAACGCTACGATTCTATAAAGATTCATAAAAAGATTTGGTGTCTACGCCCACTGGGGGCGTGGCAAATCGGATCTGAATATATAGCGATTTTACAAGATCAGCTATATTTTGAGCACTATTGATGCTAGAGACTTGAAATTTGATATATATACTCGGATAAGCAACCCAAGATCAAAAAGATATGGCGGACATACCTACGCCTTCAGGGGGCGTGGCAAATCGTAAAAAGCTTATAGCTCCTACAGTTTTAGAGCTAGACGATTCAAAATTGGATGTTTGTGTTACTGGGGGCCTCCTCTATTGATTCCCCAAAAATAAATCTTACGCGCCTTTGGGGGCGTGGTATATCGAAAAAATACCCTGTAACTTTCACATTTTTGGAGTGTAAGCATCCAAACTTTGCAGTTACGTTACCCTAGACTCCTTCTAGGAACTTGCCAAATATGATATGTCTACGCCTACTGGGGGCGTGGCAAATTGGCAACAAAATTTGTAACGCCCAGCTGCAAAATTCATATGCCTGTGCCACCTATATAAATAAGCTTAATAAGAATTGCTAAGACGACAAACGGCATTTCTGAGAAATATATGTAATTCGATTTAATGTTGAAGTTCTGCAAATAATTTATCTGCTAAAATTATCATTTTTCGTATAGCCTAGGTCAGTTATGTTATTTTCTTTTTGTGTGTGTGACCCTGACAAAAAATGTAAACATCAAATACCGATATTTGTGTAATCGACTTAGTCCGAGCAAAATTATTAACGCACAAAAAAATTGACGATAGGTCCCATAAAGTATGTATGCATGTAGGCACGAACAGCTGCGCAACTATTTTCATGCCGTCGCCGCCGCGTCTCGAACGCGGACCCTTTTGCTTACACGCTTTTCATCTACCTGCTGCGCCACATAAGTTTTGCATTGCCTGTTGGCAAATCCGAAACTACTTCACTACAAGGGCGACTATTGACAAATACAAAACTATAGAAGCTGCTGTTAATGCAAACACAATATAAACATAAATCAATCGCAATTGTGATTCTTAGAAAAAGCTGAAATGCGCGCATATGAACGTATGTATGTATTTATATGTGTATATACAAAAACGGTGGTCGGTTAAATGTATGCGTATAAAGGGCGATATTTGACAAATACAAAACTAAAGAAGCGGCTGAAAATGCAAGCACAACTCAATAACAATTTTGGTTGAAGAATATGCTAGAATGAATGGCGCTGAATTTATTTGTGACCATGCATAAGCAAACGCGCATGCACGTTTCAATGTATGTACATATGTGTAAATGTAAATATATTTTGCTGTCGTTGCTTAACGCGTGCGTGTCATAATTGGCCAAACGTTTTGTTTAATAGATTGCGACTGACTTAACGGAACTTGATGAAACTTTCAGCATATGATTCTATTGCATTTTTTACATTTTATAAAAATACTAATTCATTCACATAGTTATATTTGCAAAAATTGAAATTGCAGAAAATTCACGTGAATCTACATAAATGCAAAATTTGAGATAAATTATTAAATTTAAAATACCAGATGCCCATGTGGGAAACGAGTATAACGCTGTAGGTCTCGCCCTAAAGCAACGTTCTTACTTGTTTGTGTGTATGAAATTACAAATAATATTTAAGTGCAATTGAGGATGTCATGTTGAAACAGACAACGAAATATTGAAGCCATATGTCCCAAACAGTTTTATCAACCGATATATAAGAGCGTATGTATTCATAGAAAGTTCTATGACTTCGTTCTACTGTACCTAATGTTTGGTGATGATGTGCTGTAGACGTTATATTATCAATCTTAAGATATTTGCACAAATCATTTATAATAGAATTCTTATATTCTGTTCCCATGTCCGTTATGAACGTCTTCATTGGACCGTACTTTAGAATAAAGGATTCAAATATGGCTTTTGAATTTTTTCTTATAGATTATCTTTGTGTGATTGGTTTATTAATTAATTAATAATTACCTCATCCTCGGTATTGACATCGGTTACCTCTATTATTGGCATGTCTATGCTGCTGGTAGAACAGTACAGTATTTGCTTGACTCTTGCTTGAGTACAGCTCTTGCTTCAGTACAGCTGTTTACAAAGAAATGGCGTCGTTCAAATTGTTAAATGTGCCTGCCTGCATAATAAGTTTTACCTTATCTATTGAACAGTTTTGGGTCATAGCCTTGACAGCAAGTGTTCTGCTGTATTTATTGCTAATTCATATGTCAAACCATCCTTGATATAAGCTCCTTCTAGAGACTTAGTCAACTTCTCTACCTCTTGGGTATATTGGTTTGCGGTTTTGCTCTTCTGTTACAAGTTTAGGAGCTTAGCAGAAATAACTTCTACTGACTCTCCTTTTACAGAATTTTTCAATTGCAAGATAATATCGACAATTGTCTGCTCATTGCTAATTAGGTTTCGAGCATGAACTTTTAGTTTTGTCTTTAGGCTTATTGCGATATTTTCATAAGTTCCCTTTAGTGAATCAACTAGAACAAGTGAATCAAGGAAACTTTGAAAGTTTTCAGTCTTACCATCAAAATCTGTCATCAAAGATGAGGGCTGGTTTAAGAAAACTTTCTATCAAACCATGTTTAGACTTATTATTATACTCGTTTCCCAAAGGGAAAAAGAGTATATTGGTTTTGTGAAATGTCCGTCTGTCCGTCTGGCCGTCTGTCCGTCTGTCCGTATGAATGCAATATTTTTCTAGGCTATTGAAGCTAGAGACTTGAAATTTGGAACATATACTCGTGTATACCCTCGAATTATAAAGTGTCAAGATTTTCCGGATACGCCCACTAGGGGCGTGGCAAATCGGAAAATGGTTGCGCCCATAGTTAATAGAAATCATAGAAATCATATTAGTTGAAGAGCTAGAGAGTTGGAATTTGGAATGTATACTTGCGTTGACCACCCAAGCTCAAAAAGATATGGCGGATATAGCTACGGGCGTGACAAATGGGGAAAACTGTAACTTCTACAGTTTTAAAGCTAGAATGCTGAAATTTGGCACGTAACTTAAAGCTACGATTCTATAAAGATTCATAAAAAGATTTGCTGTCTACGCCCACTGGGGGCGTGGCAAATCGGATCTGAAAATATAGTGATTTTACAAGATCAGCTATATTTTGAGCACTATTGATGCTAGAGACTTTATATATTGTTATTTGATATATATACTCGGATAAGCAACCCATTATCAAAAAGATATGGCGGACATACTAAAATTATCACTTTTCGTATAGCCTAGGTCAGTTATGTTATTATACCCTGAGCCCATTGAAAATTGGAAATCAGGGTATAATGGTTTTGTTAAATGTATGTAACAGGCAGAAAGAGGCGTGTCAGACCCCACAAAGTATATATATTATTGATCATCTGTTATTATTATTACTATCTGTTATTATTATATTATTGTCCGTCTGTCCGTCCGTCCGTATGTTTGAACGCGTCGATTGAAGCATCTAGACAAGCTAGAGACTTGAATTTTTTTTGTTGGGTCCGTGGATAGCACGCGCAGGTCAAGTTTGTTACCAAAAAACGATATCTATTTTTGTTGTTTTGTTATCGATTTTAAACCTTATCGAAAATAGGTTATAAAATTATATCTCCCACACCTTTAGAGCTAGACTCCTCAAATTTTGCATATAGATTCATGTGAATTTTATGCAATTTCTATTTTTTTATTGTTTGGATACCGGCTCTTTTTACTAATTAACCCTCCCCCCTCCCCCCACCCCCTTCACTACTCATGGAGAGTAACCATGTGAATAAATTAGCAATTTTATAAAATGTAAAAAATTCAATTAAATCATATGCTGAAAGTTTCATCAAATTCCGTTAAGTCAGTTCCGATTTATTAAACAAAACGTTTAGCTGCACGTGGCAAGCAGCGACGCGCAGCAAAAAACATTCACATACACACATTGAAACAAGCAAGCGGGTCTTCTTATGCATGTGTACAAATAAATGCAATTCTAGCATATTCTTCAACCAAATCTGTTTATGAATTGTATTTGTATTTGTCATATATCGCCCTTTACACGCATACATTCAAACAGACCACCGTTTTTGTATGTACACATACTCATACGTTCATATGCGTTCATTTCATATTCTAAGAATTACAATTGCGATTGATCTGCTTCTTTAGTTATGTATTTGTCGCCTTGTAGTACTACTTTGCATTTTGCCAACAAGAAACACAATATTGGTGTGGCGTAGTGGGTAGACGCAAAGCGCATAAACGAAAGGTCCCGAGTTCGAAACTCAGTGACTGACAACAGCATAACTTTTTTAATTTTTTTTTTTATTTAAAAACATTAAGTGATTGTGCTAGCTGACATGATGCGCTTATGTAGTAAATAGATGCAGGTTCGAGTCCAGGTGCGATGTTGTTTGTTTTTCTTCCTTCTCTTTTGTTGATTTGTTTATTTATTTAATTATTTATTTTTGATTTACATACATTCTAGTTGATTAAAATTTCAAAATTATAATTTAATTTTTTTTTTAAATTTAATGTTATATGCAAGCTATATAGCATATTAAACAATGCAAATCTTCTAGTCGGGCACCTCCGACTAGAATTTTCTTACTTGTTTTCTTTTTGTGTGTGTGACCCTGACAAAAAATGTAAATATCAAATACCGATATTTGTGTAATCGACTTAGTCCGAACAAAATTATTCACGCACAAAAAAATTGACGATAGGTCTCATCAGGTATGCATGTATGTATGCACGAACAGCTGCGCAACTATTTTCATGCCGTCGCCGCCGCGTCTCGAACGCGGACCGTTTTGCTTACACGCTTTTCATCTACCTGCTGCGCCACATCAGTTTTGCATTGCCTGTTGGCAAATCCGAAACTACTTCACTAGAAGGGCGACTTTTGACAAATACAAAACTATAGAAGCTGCTGTTAATGCAAACACAATATAATCATAAATCAATCGCAATTGTGATTCTTAGAAAATGCTGAAATGCGCGCACATGAACGTATGTATTTATATGTGTACATACAAAAACGGTGGTCGGTTGAATGTATGCGTATAAAGGGCGATATTTGACAAATACAAAACTAAAGAAGCGGCTGAAAATGCAAAAAGAACTCAATAACAATTTTGGTTGAAGAATATGCTAGAATGAATGGCGCTGAATTTATTTGTGACCGTGTATAAGCAAAAGTATGTACATATGTATGTGTAAATGTAAATATATTTTGCTGTCGCTGCTTAACGCGTGCGTGTCATAATTGGCCAAACGTTTTGTTTAATAGATTGCGACTGACTTAACGGAACTTGATGAAACTTTCAGCATATGATTCTATTGAATTTTTTACATTTTATAAAAATGCGAATTCATTCACATAGTTGAAATTGCAGAAAATTCACATGAATCTACATAAATGCAAAATTTGAGATAAATTATTAAATTTAAAATACCAGATACCCCTCTGGGAAACGATTTTCACGCTTTAGGTTTAATCCTAAGGCAACGTTCTTACTTGTTTTTTTTTTTTATTTTGTCTAACTCCAGAGCCCTACTCATATACTCTTTCTTTATGCATCTATTATGCAACTTATATATTTTTATTAAAGCATTCGCTAATAGCGAAATAACTATTATAACAAGTAGGACTGTTATTAGCCTTAAGACGATTGAAGCCATTTCGACATTGTTAATAACATTTGCCGTGGAATCCGCTACTTTTGAATTGTGGTCTATCATTTTTTCTACTATTAGTATACTTTCTTATTTGGAAATAGCATTTGAAAGCATTAAATTTGAATTTTGGATTAACAAATTTTTGTTTTTAAAGAATATGTATATATATTTATATTAAGAACTGTATTTATTTAATTTCATTCTTAATTAATTAAAATTATATGTATATATATATATATATTTTCTTCAATAGTAGTTTGAAAATTTGTTTAACATCTAAATTTTTTTTTTTTAAATTCTAGTTTTATCCCTAATCGATCAACGCAGTGATCTTCCTGTCTAATTTTTATATGGCTTTACGGGCCATACGCTATCGGGCAGGAAAGCTCAATTTTACAATATTGCTTAAAATTTGATATATATATATATACTCTGTTTACATAAACACTGCAACAAAGTGATGCAGTGTGTATTCTTTAAGTACTCTTGGTACAGTTGATATTCAATAAGTATGCATATTACATCTCCATCTTTTTGAAAAAAAACGTAATATTATGGAGTTATTTTACTTGAGAGATTCGTTTTTAACTAACAAATGAATAGTTTATTCAATATTTTTTTCAATATTTTTGTTTTGCTTTTTATTTTTTTTTTTTCTTTTATTTTGTTTTTTGTGTGTATGAAATTACAAATAATATTTAAATTTAAAGTAGTGTTTTTGTCTTAGCATGGCCATACTAAACACAATTATGAAATAAACATTTTTAACCAATCTTCATGTACTGTTTGTTTTTTTTTATTATTTGCTATTATAATGTTTTTATCTCCTATTTCTGATACTTTATACGGACCATTATATTTATAATCTAACTTATGACCTGTTTCATTGCTTAATACGACTTTATTTCCTACTTATATATCTATGTTGTTTACTTTCTGATCATATAGTATCTTGTTATTTTTCTTATTTTTTTCTAACATTATTCTAGCTCTTTTATATGCTACTACTAATCTATATTTACTTTCTTTAGCATATTCAACTATATTGTGTATGGTTTCTATATTATGTATACTATTAAATTGTTTTGGTAAATTATTTGTTTTACCAAATACTAACTCATATGGACAGTAATTAAGTGCAATTGAGGATGTCATGTTGAAACAGACAACGAAATATTGAAGCCATATGTCCCAAACAGTTTTATCAACCGATATATAAGAGCGTATGTATTCATAGAAAGTTCTATGACTTCGTTCTACTGTACCTAATGTTTGGTGATGATGTGCTGTAGACGTTATATTATCAATCTTAAGATATTTGCACAAATCATTTATAATAGAATTCTTATATTCTGTTCCCATGTCTTATTAATTAATTAATAATTACCTCATCCTCGGTATTGACATCGGTTACCTCTATTATTGGCATGTCTATGCTGCTGGTAGAACAGTACAGTATTTGCTTGACTCTTGCTTGAGTACAGCTGTTGCTTCAGTACAGCTGTTTACAAAGTAATGGCGTCGTTCATATTGTTAAACGTGCCTGCCTGCATAATAAGTTTTACCTTATCTATTGAACAGTTTTGGGTCATAGTCTTGACAGCAAGTGTTGTGCTGTATTTATTAGCTAATTCATATGTCAAACCATCCTTGATATAAGCTTCTTCTAGAGACTTAGTCAACTTCTCTACCTCTTGGGTATATTGGTTTGCGGTTTTGCTCTTCTGTTGCAATTTTAGGAGCTTAGCAGAAATAACTTTTACTGACTCTCCTTTTACAGACTTTTTCAATTGCGAGATAATATCGACAATTGTTTGCTCATTGCTAATTAGGTTTCGAGCATGACCTTTTAGTTTTGTCTTTATTAGGCTTATTGCGATATTTTCAACTAGAATAATTGAATCAAGGATACTTTGCAAGTTTTCAGCCTTACCATCAAAATCTGTCATCAATGATGAGGCTAGTTTAAGAAAACTTTCTATCGTTTGTGCCATGTTTAGACTTGTATTAGTTTCCTCAAGTGAATCAACATTGGTCTCAGTATTATTTTCGGTGTTAATTCTTGATTATGATTCGTCCAAATCTTGGAATTGATTTGGGTCGAATTCTATTGGAAAATAAATGTTTTTTGAAAACGTTAATTATATATTGCGTCTAGCACTTATGCTTTCTAGTCTGGTGACTAATGAGCGCAAAAATTGGGTACATTGAGAATTATGTTCATTTGTGAGTCTGTGTTTAACAGAAGAGACTAATTCACTTATATTATTATATTCCGTAATAAGAATAGTTACGTCATGAACCAGTGTTTCGACTTTTATGTTTGTATCTTTATTAATACATGTATACGATTTTTCGAATTGTTCTTTAAAGAAATCAATCTGTTTAGTTAATTCCCGCCATTCCATGTCTATTAACGGTTTAACCGTAACACAACAATCCTTGTTTCTCCAAGTATGTCGTAATTTTCAATATAAGTTTTTACTTATATATCGGGCAAGGTAGACAATATTATGGCCTTTTCGAATGTATTTAGTTGAACTAATGGGTTTACAGCACCATTAAAAGTTTCAACATACACTGATTCAAATTTATATAATGTTATAAACTCTTTATAAGAGCGCAATATTTTTAAGGCTTATTGCCGAAATTCTGGATTTCTTTTGTATATTTGACTGCATTGTTGTTTTTCGAATCGGCCTGTTTTGTATAAGTGACATATGATTTATCAAAGTTAACTTTTATGTTATTTTTTTCTTTATATAAATCATTCCATTCCATTATTTGTGGACATGAAGTGTTTTTCGTCAATTGTTTTCAGTCTGGCCATACTTTAGTTAATGTAGAATTTTTGTATATTTGCAATTTCATATATATATTTGTAATTTATTGTTTCTTTTTTTTGTGTTACAAACTTAAATATATTTTGTTTTTTTTTTTAATTTTTTTTATATTTTGTCCAAATCATTTGCTTACCTCATAAATTTTTTCTTTAGACATTTGTTGTGTAATTTATATAATTTATCAATACAATTTGCGCTCATTATGACAAAAAATATTATTAATAATATTTTAATTAATTCTAAATCAACACTATTTGTCTCTACTTTATTAATACATTGGCTGTTGAGTCTACTGTTTTTCTACTAGTCTACTAAACCCATTTTTGTGATGTTTTATGTTACATAAATTTTCAACAGATTTACTAATTCTGTTGTCGTTCATAAAAAAATTTACAAGTATCTGCCTATTAGATCGTATAGCGTTACAGGCTATACTTCTAATCGGGCAGAAATGTTTCCGCTCAATTTTAACAATTTCGGTATTAAGATGAGTTTTTATGCAGCGCAGTGCATTTTAAATTAATAAAAAAAAAAATAACAAGTAAGAGTGCTCTAGTCGAGACTGCTCGACTAGGAGATACCCTGAGCCCTGTGAGCCAAATATCATATCATTCTATGCTCTTTTTAAGCATGCATAAAAACAACATAAACACACGCATACATACATACGTACGCACGCATAGGCGCGCGCTCTGCCAACTGCGCAGTTGACGCAGCGACTTAATTGCTTAATAACTTTCCTTAGCGATGGACTAACTGCATAAAACTTTCACAACTTATTAATGGCATTTATATGTGTGTATTTGCCAAAGCACAAGTCTCTAGTATTTGATTTACGCTTTTTACAAATAGGGGACTATTGGCGGCGAATGGGGCGTGGCATCCAAAATCTAAAGATTACGTAATCTCTGTATTCATTACACGCACCTACACAGCCAATTTGAAGTCTCTAGCTCAAACAATGTACAAACTACACCTTAAAAACTTATTTTCGATAAGCATTAAAATCGATAACACTACAACAAAAATAGTTATCTTTCATACGAAGCAAACTTGACCTGCGCGTGCTATACACGGACCTACAAAAAAAATTTCAGCTGTCTAGCTCGTCTACGTTCTGAGATCGACGCGTTCAAACATACGGACAGACGGACGGACGGACGGACGGACGGACGGACAGACGGACAGACAGACAGACGGACAGGGCTAAATCGACTCAGCTCGTCGCCCTGATCAAGAATATATATACTTTGTGGGGACTGACACGCCTCCTTCTGCCTGTTACATACATTTAACAAAACCATTATACCCTGATTTCCCATTTTCAATGGGCTCAGGGTATAAAAATATATATCAGATATTGTTGTTCAAGTTGTTGTTGTCGATGATCCTGTCCTCGCAGGCTTGTGACTATGTCACAGTCGCCATGTAATGATTGACACTTCGTATTTGTATTTATTTGAAGGTTTTATTTGAATGCAGCAGTGTTGCCGCTTCCAACTCTCAGTTGTATCTGACCTTAAACATTCTACTTAGGTTCTAAATGTGTTTTTTTATGCTCTCTTCAACTGGAGCGATAGTGCATATGCATACACTTGAGTTCTGACAAGTGGTCGGCGCGTCTAAGCAGAATGGTTACACTTGCATATTCTGGGAGAGCGACGACAGACCCATATTCCGGGTTAAAGACCGAGACTCTGTTTACATAAACACTTCAACAAAGTGTTACAGTGTGTATTCTTTAAGTACTCTTGGTACAGTGGATATTCAATATGTATGCATACTACAAGACAACCAAATAAAAATTAAAAATAATTTAAAACAAGTAAGAACGTTGCTTTAGGGCGAGACCTACAGCGTTATACTCGTTTCCCACATGGGCATCTGGTATTTTAAATTTAATAATTTATCTCAAATTTTGCATTTATGTAGATTCACGTGAATTTTCTGCAATTTCAATTTTTGCAAATATAACTATGTGAATGAATTAGTATTTTTATAAAATGTAAAAAATGCAATAGAATCATATGCTGAAAGTTTCATCAAGTTCCGTTAAGTCAGTCGCAATCTATTAAACAAAACGTTTGGCCAATTATGACACGCACGCGTTAAGCAACGACAGCAAAATATATTTACATTTACACATATGTACATACATTGAAACGTGCATGCGCGTTTGCTTATGCATGGTCACAAATAAATTCAGCGCCATTCATTCTAGCATATTCTTCAACCAAAATTGTTATTGAGTTGTGCTTGCATTTTCAGCCGCTTCTTTAGTTTTGTATTTGTCAAATATCGCCCTTTATACGCATACATTTAACCGACCACCGTTTTTGTATATACACATATAAATACATACATACGTTCATATGCGCGCATTTCAGCTTTTTCTAAGAATCACAATTGCGATTGATTTATGTTTATATTGTGTTTGCATTAACAGCAGCTTCTATAGTTTTGTATTTGTCAATAGTCGCCCTTGTAGTGAAGTAGTTTCGGATTTGCCAACAGGCAATGCAAAACTTATGTGGCGCAGCAGGTAGATGAAAAGCGTGTAAGCAAAAGGGTCCGCGTTCGAGACGCGGCGGCGACGGCATGAAAATAGTTGCGCAGCTGTTCGTGCCTACATGCATACATACTTTATGGGACCTATCGTCAATTTTTTTGTGCGTTAATAATTTTGCTCGGACTAAGTCGATTACACAAATATCGGTATTTGATGTTTACATTTTTTGTCAGGGTCACACACACAAAAAGAAAATAACATAACTGACCTAGGCTATACGAAAAATGATAATTTTAGCAGATAAATTATTTGCAGAACTTCAACATTAAATCGAATTACATATATTTCTCAGAAATGCCGTTTGTCGTCTTAGCAATTCTTATTAAGCTTATTTATATAGGTGGCACAGGCATATGAATTTTGCAGCTGGGCGTTACAAATTTTGTTGCCAATTTGCCACGCCCCCAGTAGGCGTAGACATATCATATTTGGCAAGTTCCTAGAAGGAGTCTAGGGTAACGTAACTGCAAAGTTTGGATGCTTACACTCCAAAAATGTGAAAGTTACAGGGTATTTTTTCGATATACCACGCCCCCAAAGGCGCGTAAGATTTATTTTTGGGGAATCAATAGAGGAGGCCCCCAGTAACACAAACATCCAATTTTGAATCGTCTAGCTCTAAAACTGTAGGAGCTATAAGCTTTTTACGATTTGCCACGCCCCCTGAAGGCGTAGGTATGTCCGCCATATCTTTTTGATCTTGGGTTGCTTATCCGAGTATATATATCAAATTTCAAGTCTCTAGCATCAATAGTGCTCAAAATATAGCTGATCTTGTAAAATCGCTATATATTCAGATCCGATTTGCCACGCCCCCAGTGGGCGTAGACACCAAATCTTTTTATGAATCTTTATAGAATCGTAGCGTTAATTTACGTGCAAAATTTCAGCATTCTAGCTTTAAAACTGTAGAAGTTACAGTTTTCCCGATTTGCCACGCCCCCAATGGGCGTAGATATATCCGCCATATCTTTTTGAGCTTGGGTGGTCAACGCAAGTATACATTCCAAATTTCAACTCTCTAGCTCTTCAACTAATATGATTTCTTAACTATGGGCGCAACCATTTTCCGATTTGCCACGCCCCTAGTGGGCGTGGCCGGAAAATCTTGACACTTTATAATTCGAGGGTATACACGAGTATATGTTCCAAATTTCAAGTCTCTAGCTTCAATAGCGTAGAAAAATATTGCATTCATACGGACAGACGGACAGACGGACAGACGGACATTTCACAAAACCAATATACTCTTTTTCCCTTTGGGAAACGAGTATAACAAGTAAGAACGTTGCTTTAGGGCGAGACCTACAGCGTTATACTCGTTTCCCACATGGGCATCTGGTATTTTAAATTTAATAATTTATCTCAAATTTTGCATTTATGTAGATTCACGTGAATTTTCTGCAATTTCAATTTTTGCAAATATAACTATGTGAATGAATTAGTATTTTTATAAAATGTAAAAAATGCAATAGAATCATATGCTGAAAGTTTCATCAAGTTCCGTTAAGTCAGTCGCAATCTATTAAACAAAACGTTTGGCCAATTATGACACGCACGCGTTAAGCAACGACAGCAAAATATATTTACATTTACACATATGTACATACATTGAAACGTGCATGCGCGTTTGCTTATGCATGGTCACAAATAAATTCAGCGCCATTCATTCTAGCATATTCTTCAACCAAAATTGTTATTGAGTTGTGCTTGCATTTTCAGCCGCTTCTTTAGTTTTGTATTTGTCAAATATCGCCCTTTATACGCATACATTTAACCGACCACCGTTTTTGTATATACACATATAAATACATACATACGTTCATATGCGCGCATTTCAGCTTTTTCTAAGAATCACAATTGCGATTGATTTATGTTTATATTGTGTTTGCATTAACAGCAGCTTCTATAGTTTTGTATTTGTCAATAGTCGCCCTTGTAGTGAAGTAGTTTCGGATTTGCCAACAGGCAATGCAAAACTTATGTGGCGCAGCAGGTAGATGAAAAGCGTGTAAGCAAAAGGGTCCGCGTTCGAGACGCGGCGGCGACGGCATGAAAATAGTTGCGCAGCTGTTCGTGCCTACATGCATACATACTTTATGGGACCTATCGTCAATTTTTTTGTGCGTTAATAATTTTGCTCGGACTAAGTCGATTACACAAATATCGGTATTTGATGTTTACATTTTTTGTCAGGGTCACACACACAAAAAGAAAATAACATAACTGACCTAGGCTATACGAAAAATGATAATTTTAGCAGATAAATTATTTGCAGAACTTCAACATTAAATCGAATTACATATATTTCTCAGAAATGCCGTTTGTCGTCTTAGCAATTCTTATTAAGCTTATTTATATAGGTGGCACAGGCATATGAATTTTGCAGCTGGGCGTTACAAATTTTGTTGCCAATTTGCCACGCCCCCAGTAGGCGTAGACATATCATATTTGGCAAGTTCCTAGAAGGAGTCTAGGGTAACGTAACTGCAAAGTTTGGATGCTTACACTCCAAAAATGTGAAAGTTACAGGGTATTTTTTCGATATACCACGCCCCCAAAGGCGCGTAAGATTTATTTTTGGGGAATCAATAGAGGAGGCCCCCAGTAACACAAACATCCAATTTTGAATCGTCTAGCTCTAAAACTGTAGGAGCTATAAGCTTTTTACGATTTGCCACGCCCCCTGAAGGCGTAGGTATGTCCGCCATATCTTTTTGATCTTGGGTTGCTTATCCGAGTATATATATCAAATTTCAAGTCTCTAGCATCAATAGTGCTCAAAATATAGCTGATCTTGTAAAATCGCTATATATTCAGATCCGATTTGCCACGCCCCCAGTGGGCGTAGACACCAAATCTTTTTATGAATCTTTATAGAATCGTAGCGTTAATTTACGTGCAAAATTTCAGCATTCTAGCTTTAAAACTGTAGAAGTTACAGTTTTCCCGATTTGCCACGCCCCCAATGGGCGTAGATATATCCGCCATATCTTTTTGAGCTTGGGTGGTCAACGCAAGTATACATTCCAAATTTCAACTCTCTAGCTCTTCAACTAATATGATTTCTTAACTATGGGCGCAACCATTTTCCGATTTGCCACGCCCCTAGTGGGCGTGGCCGGAAAATCTTGACACTTTATAATTCGAGGGTATACACGAGTATATGTTCCAAATTTCAAGTCTCTAGCTTCAATAGCGTTGAAAAATATTGCATTCATACGGACAGACGGACAGACGGACAGACGGACATTTCACAAAACCAATATACTCTTTTTCCCTTTGGGAAACGAGTATAAAAAATTTTAAGAAATATTGTAAAATTGAGCTTTCCTGACCGATAGCGTATTACCCGTAAAGCCATCCAAAAACAAGTAAGAACGTTGCTTTAGGGCGAGACCTACAGCGTTATACTCGTTTCCCACATGGGCATCTGGTATTTTAAATTTAATAATTTATCTCAAATTTTGCATTTATGTAGATTCACGTGAATTTTCTGCAATTTCAATTTTTGCAAATATAACTATGTGAATGAATTAGTATTTTTATAAAATGTAAAAAATGCAATAGAATCATATGCTGAAAGTTTCATCAAGTTCCGTTAAGTCAGTCGCAATCTATTAAACAAAACGTTTGGCCAATTATGACACGCACGCGTTAAGCAACGACAGCAAAATATATTTACATTTACACATATGTACATACATTGAAACGTGCATGCGCGTTTGCTTATGCATGGTCACAAATAAATTCAGCGCCATTCATTCTAGCATATTCTTCAACCAAAATTGTTATTGAGTTGTGCTTGCATTTTCAGCCGCTTCTTTAGTTTTGTATTTGTCAAATATCGCCCTTTATACGCATACATTTAACCGACCACCGTTTTTGTATATACACATATAAATACATACATACGTTCATATGCGCGCATTTCAGCTTTTTCTAAGAATCACAATTGCGATTGATTTATGTTTATATTGTGTTTGCATTAACAGCAGCTTCTATAGTTTTGTATTTGTCAATAGTCGCCCTTGTAGTGAAGTAGTTTCGGATTTGCCAACAGGCAATGCAAAACTTATGTGGCGCAGCAGGTAGATGAAAAGCGTGTAAGCAAAAGGGTCCGCGTTCGAGACGCGGCGGCGACGGCATGAAAATAGTTGCGCAGCTGTTCGTGCCTACATGCATACATACTTTATGGGACCTATCGTCAATTTTTTTGTGCGTTAATAATTTTGCTCGGACTAAGTCGATTACACAAATATCGGTATTTGATGTTTACATTTTTTGTCAGGGTCACACACACAAAAAGAAAATAACATAACTGACCTAGGCTATACGAAAAATGATAATTTTAGCAGATAAATTATTTGCAGAACTTCAACATTAAATCGAATTACATATATTTCTCAGAAATGCCGTTTGTCGTCTTAGCAATTCTTATTAAGCTTATTTATATAGGTGGCACAGGCATATGAATTTTGCAGCTGGGCGTTACAAATTTTGTTGCCAATTTGCCACGCCCCCAGTAGGCGTAGACATATCATATTTGGCAAGTTCCTAGAAGGAGTCTAGGGTAACGTAACTGCAAAGTTTGGATGCTTACACTCCAAAAATGTGAAAGTTACAGGGTATTTTTTCGATATACCACGCCCCCAAAGGCGCGTAAGATTTATTTTTGGGGAATCAATAGAGGAGGCCCCCAGTAACACAAACATCCAATTTTGAATCGTCTAGCTCTAAAACTGTAGGAGCTATAAGCTTTTTACGATTTGCCACGCCCCCTGAACGCGTAGGTATGTCCGCCATATCTTTTTGATCTTGGGTTGCTTATCCGAGTATATATATCAAATTTCAAGTCTCTAGCATCAATAGTGCTCAAAATATAGCTGATCTTGTAAAATCGCTATATATTCAGATCCGATTTGCCACGCCCCCAGTGGGCGTAGACACCACGCCCTAGTGGGCGTGGCCGGAAAATCTTGACACTTTATAATTCGAGGGTATACACGAGTATATGTTCCAAATTTCAAGTCTCTAGCTTCAATAGCGTAGAAAAATATTGCATTCATACGGACAGACGGACAGACGGACAGACGGACATTTCACAAAACCAATATACTCTTTTTCCCTTTGGGAAACGAGTATAACAAGTAAGAGGGCTCTAGTCGAAACTGCTCGACTAGGGGATACCCTGAGCCCTGTGAAGAGCCAAATATCAACTCATTCTACGCTTTTGTTATACATACAAACAACACATACACACACACACATATGCACGCACGCATAAGCGCGCGCTCTGCCAACTGCGCAGATGACGCAGCGACTGCGCTTGGGCTGCAATGTGGGCATTACTATGGGAACTTAATTGCTTAATAACTTTTCTTAGCGATGGACTAAATGCATCAAACTTTCACAACTTATTAATGCCATTCATATATTTGTATTTGCCAAAGCACAAGTCTCTAGTGTTTAATTTACGCCTTTCACAAATAGGGGCTATTGGGGGCGAATGGGGCGTGGCATCAAAAATCTAAAGATTACGTAATCTCCGTATTCATTAGACGTAACTACACAGCAAATTTGAAGTATCTAGCTCAAACGATACACAAACTACGCCTTAAAAACTTATTTTCGATAAGCATTAAAATCGATAACATTACAACAACCTGCGCGTGCTATCCACGGACCCAACAAAAAAAAAATTCAAGTCTCTAGCTTGTCTAGATGCTACAATCGACGCGTTCAAACATACGGACAGACGGACAGACGGACGGACGGACAGACGGACGGACAGACAGACAGACAGGGCTAAATCGACTCAGCTCGTCGCCCCTTTGGGGGCGTGGTATATCGAAAAAATACCCTGTAACTTTCACATTTTTGGAGTGTAAGCATCCAAACTTTAGAGTTACGTTACCCTAGACTCCTTCTAGGAACTTGCCAAATATGATATGTCTACGCCTACTGGGGGCGTGGCAAATTGGCAGCAAAATTTGTAACGCCCAGCTGCAAAATTAATATAATCCATAAGACGACAAACGGCATTTCTGAGAAATATATGTAATTCGATTTAATGTTGAAGTTCTGCAAATAATTTGTCTACTAAAATTATCATTTTTCGTATATCCTAGGTCAGTTATGTTATTTTGTTTTTGTGTGTGTGACCCTGACAAAAAATGTAAATATCAAATACCGATATTTGTGTAATCGACTTAGTCCGAACAAAATTATTCACACACAAAAAATTGACGATAAATCCCTTCAGGTATGTATGTATGTAGGCGCGAACAGCTGCGCAACTATTTTCATGTCGTCCCCGCCGCGTCTCGAACGCGGACCCTTTTGCTTACACGCTTTTCATCTACCTGCTGCGCCACATCAGTTCTGCATTGCCTGTTCGCAAATCTGAAACTACTTCACTACAAGGGCGACTTTTGACAAATACAAAACTATAGAAGCTGCTGTTAATGCAAACACAATTTAAATATAAATCAATCGGAATTGTGATCCTTAGAAAAAGCTGAAATGCGCGCATATGAACGTTTATATTTATATGTGTACATACAAAAACGGTGGTCGGTTTAAATGTATGCGTATAAACGGCGATATTTGACAAATACAAAACTAAAGAAGCGGCTGAAAATGCAAACACAACTCAATAACAATTTTGGTTGAAGAATATGCTAGAATGAATGGCGCTAAATTTATTTGTGACATGCATAAGCAAACGCGCTTGCACGTTTCAATGTATGTACATATGTGTAAATGTAAATATATTTTGCTGTCGCTGCTTAACGCGTGCGTGTCAGCCACAGCCACAGCCACAGGAGCAGAACAAAAGTCAATTTGCAAACAACAGTAATAACAGCAACTACAACAACAAAAACAACGTTAACAAACATTAAACACACATCGTCATCGTTGTCATCATTGCCTCATTGCCATCGACATCATCATTGGCTCTGCTGCGCTTTTTATGCTATTCAATTGCCAGCCAGTCATTCTCTTCTCCTCTCTCACCCACTCCCCCATCCCACCCCTCTCTTTCTCTCTCGCTCCACTCATCTTTCAAAAATGGCAAATGTCTGCAGTTATTGACGCTGTTAGTATGTTTGGATGTTTCTTTCTGCCCTGCGACCGCATATCAAATAATGTGACACTAAAACCTCACACTCGCCTTCCAACCCGCATATGCAATATGGACGTTATGCAATATGGACGTAACCCTCTCTCTCTCTCTCTCTCTCTCTCTCTCTCTCTGTGTGTATGTGTGTGTGTTAGTTAATTTGTTTGCTCGCTCCATAAATAGAATGTACTTTTATTGCTGAGCTTGCGCAAATGTCTAGCAATAAGCAGCGTCCTGTCGTCTAATAATCACAAGCGACAGACAGTCGTGTGTCGCTTCATAAAGTTGCTGATGCTAAACTAAATGCAGTAATTAGTTGCCATGGTGATTAAATAGTGCAGGGAGTAATTAAAAAATGCAGGGAGACATCATTTGATGACAGTGTAAAAGGCTTGTTAAATAATAAATGTATGGTAATAATTATATTTGTTACATAATTAAAATAAAATATAAATAAATAAAAAAATATATATATATAAAAAACTTAAATATTACAAAATTAATTAATAAAACAAAATAAAAAATGTGAATACTTTACTTTAAAAAACATTAAATATTATAAATATTATAAATATTAAATAATATAACTAAATAAATTGAATAAAATAAATAATTAAAAAAGGCATAATGTAAATAATATAATTTTAAAAATGAAAACAAGTAAGAACGTTGCCTTAGGGCGAGACCTAAAGCGTGATACTCGTTTCCCACAGGGGCATCTGGTATTTTAAATTTAATAATTTATCTCAAATTTTGCATTTACATAAATTGTAGATTCATGTGAATTTTATGCAATTTCAATTTTTGCAAATATAACTATGTGAATGAATTAGCATTTTTATAAAATGTAAAAAATTCAATAGAATCATATGCTGAAAGTTTCATCAAGTTCCGTTAAGTCAGTCGCAATGTGTTAAACAAAACGTTTGGCCAATTATGACACGCACGCGTTAAGCAGCGACAGCAAAATATATTTACATTTACACATACGTACATACATTGAAACGTGCAAGCGCGTTTGCTTATGCACGGTCACAAATAAATTCAGCGCCATTCATTCTAGCATATTCTTCAACCAAAATTGTTATTGAGTTGTGCTTGCATTTTCAGTCGCTTCTTTAGTTTTGTATTTGTCAAATATCGCCCTTTATACGCATACATTCAACCGACCACCGTTTTTGTATGTACACATATAAATATATACGTTCATATGCGCGCATTTCAGCTATTTCTAAGCATCACAATTGCGATTTATTTATATTTAAATTGTGTTTGCATTAACAGCAGCTTCTATAGTTTTGTATTTGTCAAAAGTCGCCCTTCTAGTGAAGTAGTTTCGGATTTGCCAACAGGCAATGCAAAACTGATGTGGCGCAGCAGGTAGATGAAAAGCGTGTAAGCAAAAGGGTCCGCGTTCGAGACGCGGCGGCGACGACATGAAAATAGTTGCGCAGCTGTTCGTGCCTACATACATACATACCTGATTGGACCTATCGTCAATTTTTTTGTGTGTGAATAATTTTGTTCGGACTAAGTCGATTACACAAATATCGGTATTTGATATTTACATTTTTTGTCAGAGTCACACACACAAAAAGAAAATAACATAACTGACATAGGATATACGAAAAATGATAATTTTAGCAGATAAATTATTTGCAGAACTTCAACATTAAATCGAATTACATAATATAAATAATATAAATAACATAATTTTATAAAATTAATTTCATTTGCCATTATTTTTGTTTATATTTAAATTTTGTTTAATTTTATCATGAATGAACTTTATTTTTAATTTTTTTTATGTTTGTTATATATTTTATTTTATTTTATATATTTATTTTTTTAGTGCTTTACATCTAAGTTAGTTTTTAGAGTCACATTTTTTGGCTGAAGCGTTGCTTGTGTTTTTTTTTTTTTTGTTTTTTTTTTTGCGTTGCTGTTCACATTTTTCCGTGTCGCCAGCTGTGACATTTGAGTAAAGGAGCTCTTTGGGAATTTCAATACAATCTCTTTTATTTTTTTATATTTATATTAAATAAAAGACAACAGCATTTTTATGCAGCCACATTTTTGTGCCATGCCATGAACACTCTCTCATGAGAGAGTTCTCAGTTGAGAGTGTTCACACGTATTTTTTTGTGCTCTTGAGTTGTAATTAAATGATCACTTATTATATCACTATAATTGTCACACTATCGCGTTCGGTTAACTTTGGATAACTATCATTACATTGCTGTGCAAGGTTTGATCCGCTGTGCTTTGTGCTTCAGTTATTACCGATTTTCATTTTCGGTTTTGGTGCATCGGCGATTTTGATTTATATTATCGTTTTTGTTTTGCGTCGCTGTTTGCCGGCTTTCTGTTTCATCTGCTCTCACTTGTTGTTGTATGTTACATTTTGCTTGCATACACACTTGTGTCTGAATTTGTTCTCATTAGTTTGTTTTGTGCACAGTATTCTTATTTGTGCGCAGCGACAGCAAAATATATTTACATTTACACATACGTACATACATTGAAACGTGCAAGCGCGTTTGCTTATGCACGGTCACAAATAAATTCAGCGCCATTCATTCTAGCATATTCTTCAACCAAAATTGTTATTGAGTTGTGCTTGCATTTTCAGTCGCTTCTTTAGTTTTGTATTTGTCAAATATCGCCCTTTATACGCATACATTCAACCGACCACCGTTTTTGTATGTACACATATAAATATATACGTTCATATGCGCGCATTTCAGCTATTTCTAAGCATCACAATTGCGATTTATTTATATTTAAATTGTGTTTGCATTAACAGCAGCTTCTATAGTTTTGTATTTGTCAAAAGTCGCCCTTCTAGTGAAGTAGTTTCGGATTTGCCAACAGGCAATGCAAAACTGATGTGGCGCAGCAGGTAGATGAAAAGCGTGTAAGCAAAAGGGTCCGCGTTCGAGACGCGGCGGCGACGACATGAAAATAGTTGCGCAGCTGTTCGTGCCTACATACATACATACCTGATTGGACCTATCGTCAATTTTTTTGTGTGTGAATAATTTTGTTCGGACTAAGTCGATTACACAAATATCGGTATTTGATATTTACATTTTTTGTCAGAGTCACACACACAAAAAGAAAATAACATAACTGACATAGGATATACGAAAAATGATAATTTTAGCAGATAAATTATTTGCAGAACTTCAACATTAAATCGAATTACATAATATAAATAATATAAATAACATAATTTTATAAAATTAATTTCATTTGCCATTATTTTTGTTTATATTTAAATTTTGTTTAATTTTATCATGAATGAACTTTATTTTTAATTTTTTTTATGTTTGTTATATATTTTATTTTATTTTATATATTTATTTTTTTAGTGCTTTACATCTAAGTTAGTTTTTAGAGTCACATTTTTTGGCTGAAGCGTTGCTTGTGTTTTTTTTTTTTGTTTTTTTTTTTGCGTTGCTGTTCACATTTTTCCGTGTCGCCAGCTGTGACATTTGAGTAAAGGAGCTCTTTGGGAATTTCAATACAATCTCTTTTATTTTTTTATATTTATATTAAATAAAAGACAACAGCATTTTTATGCAGCCACATTTTTGTGCCATGCCATGAACACTCTCTCATGAGAGAGTTCTCAGTTGAGAGTGTTCACACGTATTTTTTTGTGCTCTTGAGTTGTAATTAAATGATCACTTATTATATCACTATAATTGTCACACTATCGCGTTCGGTTAACTTTGGATAACTATCATTACATTGCTGTGCAAGGTTTGATCCGCTGTGCTTTGTGCTTCAGTTATTACCGATTTTCATTTTCGGTTTTGGTGCATCGGCGATTTTG
Organism: Drosophila meridiana; assembly: GCA_035045185.1. Taxonomy (NCBI): domain Eukaryota; kingdom Metazoa; phylum Arthropoda; class Insecta; order Diptera; family Drosophilidae; genus Drosophila; species Drosophila meridiana. The sequence goes on along the minus strand of JAWNPF010000103.1, from coordinate 89,938 downwards.
ATTTATATTATCGTTTTTGTTTTGCGTCGCTGTTTGCCGGCTTTCTGTTTCATCTGCTCTCACTTGTTGTTGTATGTTACATTTTGCTTGCATACACACTTGTGTCTGAATTTGTTCTCATTAGTTTGTTTTGTGCACAGTATTCTTATTTGTGCGCGATTCTTATTAGTATTGCCGCTCTTTTTGTTGTTGTTTGTTTTTAGTGCTCTCAACACGTTCTTATCTCTTTTAGTTTTGCATTCTTTCGCTTTTTGTTTTTGTTTTTTTCTCGCTTCAATTTTGTTTAACCCCAATTGCCAATATGACATGCTGTAAGAAATCATGTTCTTTTAGGCAGGTTGTTGACTCTGCACAAGCACAATTTGTTAATTGCTGGTTGTGTGAGAACTTGATGCACACTAAATGTGCTGGCCTCACTGGGCGTGACTATGACAAAATCATGTCCACTACCAAAATTGGTTGCGGTGGTTTACGTTGGTCTTGCCCGAGTTGCTTGGAAAAACAAATTAATTTTTCCAAGATGTATAATTCGGTGAGAGTTCAATTTTTAAAACTGTGCAATATTTCAAAACAGCTTTCTACTGATATAGAAGCTGGTGAAGAAATATTAAAACAGTATAATTTTGAAACTTCACACAATCTAATGGAGACTACAACATTATTGGTACCACCTTCTGTACCAATGTTGTCTCCAAATTCTTTAGCTCCTACTTCCCCTAATCCAGAATCTATTTCCAATCCACCTTCTGTAGACTTGTCAACACCACCTGGTGCTACTGGTACTTCTACTAAAACTGTCGAGCCTAATCAAAGTCCCACTATAAAAGTAAGAGCGTCCCCGGTTGTTGTTCAAACAGTGAATAACAATCTGTTAGCGACCTCTGAACCCACGGTGCCCACTTTATCAGTTGTGTCTCCTCGAAAGCAGGTTTTTTTATCCAGGCTTTCATCTGACACGACGTGCGAAGCAATATCAGCGTTTATCGCTAGTAAGTCTTCAGCAAATGTTTTTATCTCGAAGTTTAATTTCGCAACACCACGTGAAATTGCTTCGTTTAAAATCAGTGTGCCGGTTGAGCACTTCACAACTATATGTGATGCCAAGTTTTGGCCACCGCATATAGTTGTACATGAATTCAAGCCTAAGAATCGAAACCGATTACCTCCCGTAACACTGAACCCTACTTCGGTACAATCTTCAGTTAGTATTGTATCAAAAAACTAAATAGTATAAATTCTTTACCGAATCTGTCTTTGGGATATCAAAACGTTCGAGGCCTAAATTCCAAACTTAATGGTTTATTTTTGAGCAGTTTCAGTTTTCAATATGATGTCATTGTGTTCACTGAAACGTGGCTTAGTCCTAAAATGTATAATAGTGAGATTCTATCTAATAACTTCACTATTTATAGATGTGATCGATTGATTCGCAGAGGAGGGGGTGTCTTAATAGCTGTTAAGGCCGATATTCTCTCCGAATCATTAAGTTTCAAAGCACTTCATGATGCTGAGATTATTGGGGTTAAAATAACTCTCCCATCTCTTTGCATATATGTCACTTGCTCATATGTTCCTCCCTCTTATGATGTACAAGTGTATGCACAACATATAACTTGTATTAAAGAAATTTTTGAGCATGTAAATGATAATGACTTATTTATAGTGCTAGGTGACTTTAATATACCTAACACTACTTGGTCGTCAGCTCCCAATTTTAACTACCTTGTTCCGTCTTTTTGATGAACTGTTTAGTCTATCAATGTTTCAAATGAACTCTATTTTGAATCATTTGAATCGTTCACTTGATCTGGTTTTTATTAATGATGATTCTGTCATTAATGTTACCAGAACAACCCCTATCTGTATGCCAGAAGATCTGCATCATCCCACCTTAGATGTCTTGTTTTCCATAAAGATGTCACCTATTTCTGCTCCGATTCCCCAAATAAGGCGTCGCTGTTTTTATAAATGCAATTTTGTCTTGCTTAATGATTTAATTAATGCAAATGACTGGACGCTTTTATACGACTCAGTTGATGTTAATTTGGCAGCTAATATTTTCTATGAAACTTTAAGCTCTATCCTTGATGTCTGTGTCCCTTCGTACCACTCTAGGCCTGCTTCTAATAAGCCCCCCTGGTTTACTCAGACTCTTTCTAATTTTAGAAACATTAAAACCAAATGTTTTAAGAATTTTAAAAAGTCTGGTTCAATCGTTGACTGGTCTAAATACTCAATAGTCAAGTCAAATTTTAATCTTTTAAATGCTAGGTGTTATGAAAATTACCTTTTACGTTGTAAAAGGAAATTCGTTCGTGATCCGAAGCAATTTTATTCGTTTGTAAACTCGAAGCGTAAATTATACAATTTACCTTCCATGTTTTTCTTTGGAGAAGAAAAAACTTGTAATGATCAAGATTCCTCAGATCTTTTTGCTAAATTTTTTCAATCCACTTATTCTTCCGATGTCTCACACGCCCCGTCTTACTCATTTGAAAGTCCTGCAACGAATATTATAAGTGTTCCAAGTGTTTCCCTTGTGTCTCTGGTTTCAGCCATTCGGACATTGAAATCATCTTTTTCTCCTGGTGCTGATAATATTCCAAGTTGTGTTATAAAGGAATGCAGTGCTTCGTTACAGTTACCTTTATTAAAACTATTCAATTTGTCCCTGGAGACTTCTGTTTTTCCATCTATTTGGAAAGAGTCATTTATTATTCCATTACATAAAAAAGGTGGAAGGTCTGACATTTCAAATTATAGAGGCATAGCTAAACTGTTTGTTATCCCAAAATTATTTGAAAAGATTTTAACATCAAACTTACAACACTTTTGTAAATCGATTATTTCACCATCTCAACAGAATCGATCAACTTCAACTAATTTATTAGAATTTTCTTCTCTAATTAACGATAGCTTTTTAAATAAAATGCAAACTGATGTTATTTATACTGATTTCAGCAAAGCATTTCATTCAGTTAATCATAATATCTTAATTTGCAAACTTGATCATTTAGGATTTCACCCTAAACTTGTGTCTTGGATTTCATCCTATTTGAAAGGCAGGACTCAAAGGGTATTGTTGCGGACATCAATTTCGAAGCTTATCACTGTTTCATCAGGCGTACCGCAGGGCAGTCATTTAGGACCGCTGCTTTTTACCCTCTTTATCAATGATCTTCCTAGGTGTATTGTTCACTCCAAAATTTTTATGTATGCAGATGATGTAAAGCTCTGCCTTTCATACTCCAACTTACTTGACCATCTTCTCCTACAAGATGATCTTAATTCCTTTCAGCGTTGGTGTGTGACTAATCAGTTGCATTTAAATTGCTCTAAGTGTATGACAATGACCTTCAGTCGTACCATCCCACATATTGTTAATTATACTATTAACAACATTTCCTTGCAACGAATTTTGACTGTCAAAGATCAGGGTGTTATTTTTGACACAAAATTTTCTTTCAATCTTCATGTCTCTACTATCGTAAATGAAGCTAAAGGTGCTCTTGGTTTTATTAAACGATGGTCAAAGGAGTTTAAAGATCCCTTTATCACAAAACTATTATATACTTCGCTGGTTCGACCTATTTTAGAATATTGTTCAATTATTTGGTCTCCACAGCATAAACTGTATCAGGATCGTATCGAATCGGTCCAGAAACAGTTTCTTATTTTTGCGTTGCGTGATTTAAACTAGGATCGTAATCTTCGTTTACCATCTTACCAGAGTAGGCTTCTTCTTATTAACCTTCCCTCATTAATCAATCGTAGAACAATTCTGGGGATTGTTTTCCTACATAATTTGATTATTGGTAAAATTGATTCGCCATGTCTGTTAGTTCAGCTTAATTTTTCTGTTCCCTCCAGAACAAGCAGACACTTTTGTCCGTTGTATTTACCTTTATGCACATCGGATTATTCTTTGCATAGCGCGTTTCACGTGTTATGTAGTAATTATAATAAATATTATAATGTGTTCTCTTCTGAACTCTCTCTTCCCTTAATAAAATCATTGCTTGCAGGTCATCTTCGTAGTAACCTGTAATCTTAAATCTTAAATTTTGTACTTATATCTAAGACTATAATTAATTTAATTTGTAAGTTTCCAACAAATACTCTCTATCTTGTATAGCTTCTATAATATCACTGACTAAAATGGCTGTGAATTGGGGCATAGCTGGCCGGACTGGCAAATAAAGTACCCCCACCGAGTTGGTGGTATTATTGATAATTTATGTTATTTTAGGCTTCATAATTATATAAATATTTCTATTGTTTAAATTTAAGTTGACTCCAGTTTTGTCAATGTCTTTAATAATAAATAAATAAATAAATGCCGTTTGTTATATTTAATCAGCACATGGGACATTTCATTTTTTCACCTTCATGTCAGCCTTGTCAATTGCCCGACCATAAGGGCTTAACATTTTTGTCGGCGCACGAGTTGGTATTTTAAAGATGAATGTATCTATATATATGACATGAAACGGTGCTTTAACATATTTAAATGAAATTTTCTTGCATGGTCTGTGGTATTGAGAATATATATATAAAATCTCTTTAAAAGTTCAGCTGAAATTTAATTGTTAGCCGAAGGCAGTTGAGATTAAATATGAAGGAAAACTCTGATTGACCCTTCAAATTTATGAATATTTTTCAACCTAGTAAGCTGTACAATAACAGTTTTTGATATAATAGAAACGTATTCAGAATCAGAGTAGTTTCAGTACGACTTCTTCTTTTGAAATCACAATATATTTATAAGCGAAAACAACAATGAATAAATTCACATATGGGTATTATCTGGTGGAGGCCATGGTATCGAATAGTTGCGAGAGCTCTCAAAAATATCAATTGCAGATCAAGACGCAAATATAATGAACGCCAATTGCGCAAAGCTCTGGACGTTGGACTACGATTTGGCATCATTCGTGAAGTCTGCAACAAGTATTACCTAAATGAGTACGGACGTGTTTCACCGACAGGTGAGATCGTATATGAATTTCACGACAATCCATCTGAACCAGAAGAGACTCAAACTGAGGATGAAGGCAAAATTTTAACAGTTCCATTGAAACGAAAATGTCAAGATGATGATCCTATTTTTATAAAAAGACCGAAACTTTGCTGAAATAAATAAAATATGTAAAATCTGAAAAATATTATAAACTACTCTGATTCTGAATACGTTTCTATTATATCCAACGTCCAGAGCTTTGCGCAATTGGCGTTCATTATATTTGCGTCTTGATCTGCAATTGATATTTTTGAGAGCTCTCGCAACTATTCGATACCAAAATGTGGGTGGACAAAGCTCCTTCATGGCCTCCACCAGATAATACCCATATGTGAATTTATTCATTGTTGTTTTCAATTAAAAATATTTTGTGATTTCAAAAAAAGAAGTCGTACTGAAACTACTCTGATTCTGAATACGTTTCTATTATATCAAAAACTGTTATTGTACAGCTTACTAGGTTGAAAAATATTCATAAATTTGAAGGGTCAATCAGAGTTTTCCTTCATATTTAATCTCAACTGCCTTCGGCTAACAATTAAATTTCAGCAGAACTTTTAAACAGATTTTATATATTTATTCTCAATACCACAGACCATGCAATAAAATTTCAATTAAAAATGTTAAAGCAGCGTTTCATGTGCATATATATAGATACATTCATCTTTAAAATACCAACTCGTACGCCGACAAAAATGTTAAGCCCTTATGGTCGGGCAATTGACAAGGCTGACATGAAGGTGAAAAAATGAAATGTATGGCACAAAAATGTGGCTGCATAAAAATGCTGTTGTCTTTTTTTTAATATAAATATAAATAAATATACAAAAAAAAAAAAAAAAAATAAATAAAAACACAAGCAACGCTTCAGCCGAAAAATTCGCAATAAAGTCGTGAGAATAAAAGACAAGTTGACAGCCTGGTCGCCTGAACTTTGACATATCAACAAACCAAACAAAACATGAGCCAATGTTTTGCTTCTCACTGCTTCATTTTAGATTTTATTAATAATAGCGGGCCCAAAAGTATAATGCTGTTCGTTAAATTCGTAAATATAGCAGCAATTTTTGACAAGTCATAAAAAGTTCTTAAAATATTTATTTTATTTATTTAGCAGTTTCATAAAATGTGACTCTAAAAACTAACTTAGATGTAAAGCACTAAAAAAATAAATATATAAAATAAAATAAAATATTTAACAAACATAAAAAAAAATTAAAAATAAAGTTCATTCATGATAAAATTAAACAAAATTTAAATATAAACAAAATTAATGGCAAATGAAATTAATTTTATAAAATTATGTTATTTATATTATTTATATTATGTAATTCGATTTAATGTTGAAGTTCTGCAAATAATTTATCTACTATATATCGATAATCCATCATACTGAGTTCAGGGGTGGAACGTTTTTTTTTGTGACGTCATTGCTCCAGCAGGTACACTTTGAGAACAAATAAAAATAATAAAAAACAAGTAAGAACGTTGCTTTAGGGCGAGACCTACAGCGTCATACTCGTTTCCCACATGGGCATCTGGTATTTTAAATTTAATAATTTATCTCAAATTTTGCATTTATGTAGATTCATGTGAATTTTATGCAATTTCAATTTTTGCAAATATAACTATGTGAATGAATTAGCATTTTTATAAAATGTAAAAAATTCAATAGAATCATCTGCTGAAAGTTTCATCAAGTTCCGTTAAGTCAGTCGCAATCTATTAAACAAAACGTTTGGCCAATTATGACACGCACGCGTTAAGCAGCGACAGCAAAATATATTTACATTTACACATACGTACATACATTGAAACGTGCAAGCGCGTTTGCTTATGCACGGTCACAAATAAATTCAGCGCCATTCATTCTAGCATATTCTTCAACCAAAATTGTTATTGAGTTGTGCTTGCATTTTCAGTCGCTTCTTTAGTTTTGTATTTGTCAAATATCGCCCTTTATACGCATACATTCAACCGACCACCGTTTTTGTATGTACACATATAAATACATACGTTCATATGCGCGCATTTTAGCATTTTCTAAGAATCACAATTGCAATTGATTTATGTTTATATTATGTTTGCATTAACAGCAGCTTCTATAGTTTTGTAATTGTCAAAAGTCGCCCTTGTAGTGAAGTAGTTTCGGATTTGCCAACAGACAATGCAAAACTGGCGCAGCAGGTAGATGAAAAGCGTGTAAGCAAAAGGGTCCGCGTTCGAGACGCGGCGGCGACGGCATGAAAATAGTTGCGCAGCTGTTCGTGCCTACATGCATACATACCTGTTTGAAATAATGTTAAATGCAAAGTAACAATCTGGTAACACTGTGTATTGTATTTCATCACATATTGTAATGTTGCCAGATGATCTATGTCTAGTTGTAAGAGAAACTCAGTCGTTTGCATATCGTCGCGTAGAAAAGAGCTAAATGAAGAAACGCGCAAATAAACGTATACATATAATTTTCCAAGAACTGTCTATTCCATAACTTTTGTACAACTGCATCTGTTCGTTGAAACCAAATTATTTAACAGGTTATGGGCCCAGACACACTTGTACAATAGGAATAGGACAATAAGTTGAGTGAACAATAAGCCGTGAAAAATGGCAGGTGCGTTTATTAGGATTGAGCCGTTAAACGTGGAAAATTATGATACGTGGAAACTACAAATGAATGCTATACTCGTGAAAAATGATTTATGGCCATTTGTAAATGGATCAAAAATATGCCCCGAAGAGGAGGCTGAACGTGCAGCATGGAAAGTGCAAGACGAGAAAGCCCGCGCTGACATATTGCTGTCAATCAGCATATCAGAGTTGGCGTTAATAGAAAACTGTGAAACGGCTCATGATTGTTGGATAAAATTAAAAGAGACATTTCAATCCACTGGACCTGTGAGAAAAGCAAGTTTACTCAAACGAGTGGCGTTATATCGTATGAGCGAAGATAGTGACACGCGTCAGCATATAAAAGAGTTTTTTGATGCTGTGAAAAAATTAAAAGAAATCGGCGTAGCAATTGGAGATGATTTACTCGCGATTCTTTTGTTATACAGTCTGCCTGATTCGTATGAAACATTTCGGTGTGCCATAGAAACAAGGGACGAGTTGCCGAGCCCCGATATTCTACGAGTGAAGATATTAGAAGAGGCAGAAGCGCGAAAAACGAAAAGTGAAGTGTTATTATTAGTAAAGATGTGAAATTTATAAATGTTTCAGGATTCAAAAATGAATTCGAGGAATTCTATGACAGCCCTGAAAACGTTGTTGATATCCAGATAAATGACACATGCGAACCGGAAGATACTTGCTCAAGCGGTGAAGAAATAACAGAGGAGGAGACACAGCCAGTTAGACATGGCAGAGGACGTCCAAAGAAGTTGAAGACTGGTCAGAAAGGAAGACCACGAAAAGTTTATCAACCAGTTGTAGAGGACGATCCTGAGAGCAACGAAGATGACGATGACACATTTGAGGAATGTGAAATGGCATTCAATATATCCACAAATGATCCCCTGACTATCAAGGAAGCACAAGATAGTAATGATGCTGTAAGCTGGACACATGCCATGGAAGACGAGTTCGTGGCACAGATTCTCAACAAGACATGGAAAATTGTTGAAAGGCCGAAGGACAGAAAAGTGATAGGAAACAAGATGGTATTTCAGACAAAGGACGATGGAAGTTCTAAAGGCAAAAAGAAGGCTCGACTAGTTGCCAAAGGATATGCGCAGAAGCCTGGAGAGGATTTTCACGAAACATATTCCCCTGTTGCGCGATTTACTTCAGTTCGGCTACTAGCAGCCTTGTCAGCAGAATATGATTTGGAAATTCATCAAATGGACGTTGTCACAGCATATCTCAATGGAGAGCTAGAGGAGAAGGTTTACATGGACATCCCAGAAAACTTAGATGTTTTTATGCAGAAACTGATGTCAGGAAAACCTATCGGATTAAAACAACAGCATCCAGACGTAGAGGTCATAGAAACGGCTAAAGAGTGGCGAAAAGCCTTAAAGGAGATACAAGACCCCGTATGCCGGATAAAGAAGGCATTATACGGGCTACGGCAGTCAGGAATACGATGGTACTGGAAACTATGGACGAAGCTTAAGGAAATTGGACTTGAAGCAACCGAACAAGACCCATGTTTGTTCGTTAAACGGAAAAGAGGAAAACTTTTAATTGTCACAATATATGTTGATGACCTGCTACTTGCTTCAAACTGTACAGATTGGCTACAACAGACGAAGGCACATCTCTGCAAGAATTTCCAAATGAAGGATTTTGGACCTGTGAAGACATGTTTGGGCATTACGTTTCGTCAAGACAGAACAAAGAAACAACTATTTCTTTCGCAAAAGAAATACATAGATGCCATATTGGAGCGATTTGGCATGATAGGTTGTAAACCAGCAATGACCCCGATGGAAGCCAAATCAACTTTGAAGCTTCCAGATGAACCCAGCAAAGACGAGATGGAGAAGTATCCATACCAAAAACTAATTGGTTCTTTAATGTTTCTTTCAGTAACGACACGCCCAGATATAGCATTTGCAGTAAACTTCATGAGTCAGTTCAACTCAAACTACACAGTTGAACATTGGAAGGCATCGAAACGTATCTTGCGATACCTAAGCGGTTCCAAGGAGATTGGACTTCTCTTCAAACATACCGGAAGAGAACTATATGGCGTGGTCGATGCTGACTGGGGTAGTAACTTGACTGATCGTCGCTCCTACTCAGGACAGGCATTTATATTGGCAGGCGCCGCAATAAGCTGGGAGGCGCGCAAGCAACGTACTGTGGCGTTATCAAGTACCGAGGCAGAGTATTTGGCTATGTCAGAGTCAGTTAAGGAAGCTCTGTATCTAAAAGCGCTACTGGAAAGAATTGGTACGAAATGTGAGTCTGTGCGCATCTACAACGACAACCAAAGCGCACAACATTTGGTGAAAGGTTTTGGATTTCATCCTCGAACGAAGCACATAGATGTGCGTCATCACTTTATCCAGGAGAAGCATAAGAGTGGTGATATTTTTGTAGAATATATGCCGACAGAGAAAATGCCGGCTGATGTACTAACGAAGGGCCTAAGCGCCAACAAGCATAATGAATGTAGCTTATCGTTAGGTATCACGTATGTTTAAGTTTAAAGTTAGTTACTTTGAGGGGGTGTGTTTGAAATAATGTTAAATGCAAAGTAACAATCTGGTAACACTGTGTATTGTATTTCATCACATATTGTAATGTTGCCAGATGATCTATGTCTAGTTGTAAGAGAAACTCAGTCGTTTGCATATCGTCGCGCAGAAAAGAGCTAAATGAAGAAACGCGCAAATAAACGTATACATATAATTTTCCAAGAACTGTCTATTCCATAACTTTTGTACAACTGCATCTGTTCGTTGAAACCAAATTATTCAACAATACCTGATGGGACCTATCGTCAATTTTTTTGTGTGTAAATAATTTTGTTCGGACTAAGTCGATTACACAAATATCGGTATTTGAAATTTACATTTTTTGTCAGGGTCACACACACAAAAAGAAAATAACATAACTGACCTAGGCTATACGAAAAATGATAAGAACTTCAACATTAAATCGAATTAAATATATTTCTCAGAAATGCCGTTTGTCGTCTTAGCAATTCTTATTAAGCTTATTTATATAGGTGGCACAGGCATATGAATTTTGCAGCTGGGCGTTACAAATTTTGTTGCCAATTTGCCACGCCCCCAGTAGGCGTAGACATATCATATTTGGCAAGTTCCTAGAAGGAGTCTAGGGTAACGTAACTGCAAAGTTTGGATGCTTACACTCCAAAAATGTGAAAGTTACAGGGTATTTTTTCGATATACCACGCCCCCAAAGGCGCGTAAGATTTATTTTTGGGGAATCAATAGAGGAGGCCCCCAGTAACACAAACATCCAATTTTGAATCGTCTAGCTCTAAAACTGTAGGAGCTATAAGCTTTTTACGATTTGCCACGCCCCCTGAAGGTGTAGGTATGTCCGCCATATCTTTTTGATCTTGGGTTGCTTATCCGAGTATATATATCAAATTTCAAGTCTCTAGCATCAATAGTGTTCAAAATATAGCTGATCTTGTAAAATCACTATATATTCAGATCCGATTTGCCACGCCCCCAGTGGGCATAGACACCAAATCTTTTCATGAATCTTTATAGAATCGTAGCGTTAATTTACGTGCCAAATTTCAGCATTCTAGCTTTAAAACTGTAGAAGTTACAGTTTTCCCGATTTGCTACGCCCCCAATGGGCGTAGATATATCCGCCATATCTTTTTGAGCTTGGGTGGTCAACGCAAGTATACATTCCAAATTTCAACTCTCTAGCTCTTCAACTAATATGATTTCTTAACTATGGGCGCAACCATTTTCCGATTTGCCACGCCCCTAGTGGGCGTATCCGGAAAATCTTGACACTTTATAATTCGAGAGTATACACGAGTATATGTTCCAAATTTCAAGTCTCTAGCTTCAATAGCGTAGAAAAATATTGCATTCATACGGACAGACGGACAGACGGACATTTCACAAAACCAATATACTCTTTTTCCCTTTGGGAAACGAGTATAATAATAAACAGTTTTTTTTTACTTCTTTTTTTAAATAAAAAAAAAATAAATAAATATAAATATATATTACATCAATATTTTTGTCTATCATTTTCTTTTTTTAATTCTTGTATACATATATATTTGTGTTATTTTCATTTTCAGTTTATTTATTTTTTTTCTGTATTATTGTTTTTACTTATTTTATCTTATTGCTTCTCTTCGCTTCCGAAACGCGGTTTATCTGTATTTGTGCCCTGTTCGGTTGACAAATCCTGCCATTTCGTCAACTTCTTTACTCACTCTCCGAGTAATCGTCTGTCCCTATCGCAAACCTTTCCGACAGCTAACTTCTAGTTAGTCTCCATGTCGGATCGTTCTAGCCGATCGCAACTGAGTGCACCTCCTTCGCGTTTTATCAAGCGCAGTTCCTCTGCGTCTCCCATTCCGTCCGGGAAACAGCAGACTTCCAGCACACTCAAGCGTAGTCCGGTGGTAACTCGATCCGCTCCAAAGTCCACCATTCCGTTGACTAAAATGTCGCTGTCCGAGTTCATTTCTGCTGCGGACAGGCTCATTAAATTTGAAGCCCGCATCGACCATTCCGGATAGACTGGTTCGACCCCTGCAGATCAGCTCCAGGCCTTAGAGATCCGACGGGATCGAGTCAAGGTCCTGTGGGAGAAGGCCGAGCTGCAATACGAAGCGTGTTCCAAAGCGCTTAGTCAGGGGGCAGGCAGTGGAGAAGTTGAGGCCATGGAAGCCAAATTCGACCTCTGCTATACAGTCTATGAGCGGAGTGCCGCCCAATTGAGCAGGCAAATTGCCGCCGTGTCCGCACCGAGTGCACCGCCCGCTTCTGTGTCCGCTATTGTTTCTTCGAGCGGCTGTCGCCTTCCTCCCATCGACACAGAAGTGTTCCACGGCGATTACTTGCGCTGGCCAACGTTTCGCGACCTCTTCACAGCCATATACGTTAACAATCCCCGGCTGACTGCGTTGGAAAAACTTTTCCACCTTAACTCCAAAACCGCAGGCGATGCAAATGCTATAGTTGCAGAGTGTCCTCTCACTAACGACGGCTTTGCATCGGCTTGGGGCGCCTTGTGCGACCGGTTCGAGAACAAGCGGCTGCTAGTCAACAGCCAGCTTAAAATCCTTCTCAGCCTGACCAAGGTCTCCAATGAATCAGGCGCGGCTCTCAGAGAGTTGCATGGCACCATGAGCAGATGTGTCACTGCGATCGAGCATGCTCAAATCTCTACGGAGAATTGGGACTGTATCCTTGTGTTCCTGTGCACTTCCAAATTGCCAGAACACACTCGATCTCTCTGGGAGCATTCGCTGACAAATAAGTCAGAAATCCCAGCTTGGCAGGAAGTGAGTCGTTTTCTCAGCGAGCGTGCGCGAGCACTCGAAGCTATAGAAACTGACAGGTCCAGTTCTGCCGCGTGTTGCGAATAACAGATTCGACATGTTTATTTAAACATGGAAAAAAAGTTATAGCAAGAATTAATGTTAGCGATTTGTACTCCAATGGAATTCTCGACTTAGGTCAGTTTTTCCAAAGGCTTGAATGGCAAGCGGACGGTGTATCTAAAATCAGCCAACTCAAAGTGGCACCGAGCGAAAAGATCTTTGAATCCATTTCAATAGATACTTTTAAGCAATTGGGCAATGAAAATTTGAAATCATTAAGAGTAGCGCTACTCAAGCCGGTGTCTCTCATTCAAAATGAGAAAAAAAAGAAGCAAAATTGTCTACATACCATAACGATCCAGTTCAAGGAGGTCATACAGGCATAACAAAGAGTTTGGCCAAAGTAAAGAGAAAAATATGACTCGGCATATAAAAGAGTACATACGCAAATGTCTAAAATGTTAAATGTCAAAAACGACATTACATACAAAGACCCCAATGAAAATAACAAACACTCCAATGTACGCTTTCGACAGAGTGATAGTAGACACAATTGGTCCACTACCACGTTCGGAAAATGGATATTAATACACAGTCACTTTAATATGTGATTTGACAAAGTATTTAGTAGCTATTCCGGTTACAAACAAAAGCGCAACAACTGTCGCAAAAGCCATATTTGAATCTTTTATTATAAAGTACGGTCCACTGAAGACGTTCATAACGGACATGGGAACAGAATATAAGAATTCTATTATAAATGACTTGTGCAAATAACTTAGGATTGATAATATAACGTCTACAGCACATCATCACCAAACATTAGGTACAGTAGAACGAAGTCATCTTACATTCAATGAATAAGTTCGATCTTACATCTCTGCAGATAAGACCGATTGGGATGTTTGGATACAATATTTCACTTACTGTTTCAATACGACACCCTCGGTAGCACATAATTATTGTCCATACGAACTAGTTTTTGGCAGACTACCAAAACAGTTCATAGATTTTAACAATATAAATACGGTAGATCCACTATATAATATAGATGATTATGCTAAGGAAGTAGAGTTTAGAACGCGTATAAGAGAGCTCGTATTATGCTAGAAAAACATAAGGTTAAAAATAAGAAATACAAAGATGAGAAAATAAATAATTTTAATATAGAAATTGGAGACCAAGTTTTGTTAAAAAACGAAATTGTTCATCAATTAGAACCTTCATATATAGGACCATTTGAGGTCATTAGTGTAGAAAACAATAATAATATAATTATAAAGAACACGAAAAATAAGGAACAAAAAGTTCATAAGGATAGGCTAAAATGAATTAATAAATGAAAAAAAGAGAAAAAGAATATATATATATATTTAAAAAAACAAGTAAGAAAACTCTAGTCGGAGGTGCCCGAGTAGGAGATCCCCTGAACCCCATCCGATTTGCATGGTTTAATACGCTATATAGCTTGCATATAACATTAAATTTTGCAAAATTAAATTATAATTTTGAAATTTTATTCAACTAGAATCTATGTAAATAAAAAATAAATTAATAATTAAATAAATAAACAAATTAACAAAAAAAAAGCAAAAAAAAAAAACAAACATCACCGCACCTGGATTCGAACCTGTATCTATTTACTACATATGTATCGTTAAAGCACATCATCTCAACTAGCACAACCACATCATGTTTATACATTTAAAAAAAATGAAAAAAGTTACGCTGTTGTCACTGAGTTTCGAACTCCGGACCTTTCGTTTACGCGCTTTGCATCTACCCACTACGCCACACCAGTATTGCATAGCTTATTGGCAAAACGTAAAGTAGTACTACAAGGGCGATATGTGACAAAACAAACAACAAACTAAAGATGCTAAAGAAGCCGATCAATCGCAATTGTAATTCCTAGAATCTGCTGAACATACTGTACATACAAAAACGGTGGTCTGTTTGAATGTATGCGTGTAAAGGGCGATATATGACAAATACAAAACTACAGAAGCGGCTGAAAATGCAAACACAATTCATACACAGATTTGGTTGAAGAATATGCTAGAACGAATGGCCTTGTAAATGTTTTTTGCTGCGCGTCGCTGCTTGCCACGTGCGTGTGATAATTGGCTAAATGTTTTGTTTAATAAATCGGGACTGACTTAACGGAATTTGTCGAAACTTTCGGCATATGATTTTATTGAATTTTTTGTATTTTATAAAAATGCTAATTTATTCACATGGTTATATTTGCAACAGACTCTCAATGGGTGTTTAATGGCAGGGTGGCAGGGTGGGTGGGGGGGGGGATGGGTTAATTAGTAAAAAGACCCGGTATCCAAAAAATAAAAAAATAGAAATTGCATAAAATTCACATGAATCTATATGCAAAATTTATATATTTATTTATATCGATATATAAACATATATTTGTAGGAAATTATTTCCGATCTATCTTAGATAACTATCTCACACAACTGAATAAGTTTACTTTGTGCTTAAACCTTCTCTGACTATCCCTTAAAGTCTCTCTCTCTCTCTGTCAGCCATTAAAGGTGGCTGATTAAAACGTTAGCTTAGAGCCAGCTTTGCGTTGACCTAGATCTAGTGGCAGTAATTATGCCAGCTGAAGCTAGAGCCTGGTTGCTTACGCTCAACTTACCCCGTTGATGACTATAAGTCCAACTCAAAGACCGACACCTATCAGACGCGCATCTCATCGATGGCTGCCTGTGGCACTTGCTGCTGCTGCTGGTGCTGTTGCTGTGCGGAGCTCATGGCTAAGCTTTCGCCGTGGGCGTTCGACATGTGGCCATGCGAGTGGGCGTGTATGTGCCTCTTGGAGGAGCTGGGCGCACTGCTGACGCCGCTGCTGCTGCTGCCGCCTGATGGTGTCTGATCGAGCAGCATATTACCACTGGGCCCGGCTGCGCCCATGCCAGAGTTGATGCTGCTGTTGGTGGTGGTCGTTGTCGACGAGGAGGCAGTGCGCATCGGTGGGCGTGGTCCACGTATATAGTGGGGCTGCATGCCCGTCAGCACAGCCCCATTTGGCTGATGTTTACCAACCTGCTGCTGCTGCTGCTGCTGTTGTTGTTGATATTGTTGTAGTTCTGGAATGCAGATAGAGCAGGGAACTTGTAAGCTACTTATGTCGTTATGCATATGTCGGCATATTATCGAGCAAATGTTTGTGGCCGAGCGGCGAAACTAGCACATCCACAGCCACAGCCACAGCCACAGCAGCAGAACAAAAGTCAATTTGCAAACAACAGCAACAACAGCAACAACAACAACAAAAACAACGTTAACAAACATTAAACACACGTTATTGACGCTGATAATATTTTGATGTTTCTTTCTGCCCTGCGATCGCATGTCAAATAATGTGACACTAAAACCTCACACTTGCCTTCCAACCCCACGCATGTGCAATATGGACGTTACCCTCTCTCTCACTTTTATTGCTGAGCTTGCGCAAATGTCTAGCAATAAGCAGCGTCCTGTCGTCTAATAATCACAAGCGACAGACAGTCGTGTGTCGCTTCATAAAGTTGCTGATGCTAAACTAAATGCAGTAATTAGTTGCCATGGTGATTAAATAGTGCAGGGAATAATTAAATAATACAGGGAGACATCATTTGATTACAGTGTAAAAGGCTTGTTAAATAATAAATGTATGGTAATAATTATATTTGTTATATAATTAAAATAAAATATAAATAAATAAAAATATATATATATAAAAACGTAAATATTAAAAAAAAAATTATTAAAACGAAATAAAAAATGTGAATACTTTATAAATAAAAAATATTAATAATAATATAAATAATATAACTAAAAAAATTGAATAAAATAAATAATTAAAAAAGGCATAATGTAAATAATATAATTTAAAAAATGAAAACAAGTAAGAACGTTGCCTTTGGGCGAGACCTAAAGCGTGATACTCGTTTCCCACAGGGGCATCTGGTATTTTAAATTTAATCATTTATCTCAAATTTTGCATTTACATAAATTGTAGATTCATGTGAATTTTATGCAATTTCAATTTTTGCAAATATAACTATGTGAATGAATTAGCATTTTTATAAAATGTAAAAAATTCAATAGAATCATATGCTGAAAGTTTCATCAAGTTCCGTTAAGTCAGTCGCAATCTATTAAACAAAACGTTTGGCCAATTATGACACGCACACGTTAAGCAGCGACAGCAAAATATATTTACATTTATACATAGATTGAAACGTGCAAGCGCGAATTATGTATTCCCTTTATACAGTTCAATACATGTTCTTTATTTGAAATCAATAATACAACTGTTCTCTTACTCAATTCTAAGAGGATTCTTATACCATTTTCTGGCTATGATTGTTTGTGTTTACAATATTGGGTATGCTGGGTTAAAGTTTGCTTATCTTATGCTGCTGAGCTGCGAAGCTCATTTATGTTTACAAAAGTGTTTATCTTATGCAGCTGGGCTGCGATGCTTATTTATGTTTACAAAAGTGTCTCCAATTATATGACACTTCTGGTCTTGACTACATTAAGGAAGATTGCAAGTCTTTCGTATCAACTATTGCTATTGGAAGTGCCGCTGCTGTTATGGTGTCAGTTGACACTTTGGGAAGTGATGCTGATGGCATAACTCCTCCCCTCTTAGAGTATGAATTCTCCTGAATTCTTTTTAAATTAATGTTAATATTTTGCCTTTTGCCACGTAAGTATATATAAATGATAAAAAATATAAAAATGATTAAAAATATTAACATAATACTATTTGTTACTTTTTTTTTCATATTTCAATTCTGTGATTTCTTTTAAATTTTCAAAGTTTTTTATTGTTAGATGATCAAAATTAATAGTGTTTTTGTAGGTTTGATTTAATAATTCTGTGGGATAAAAAAATTTTTCATAAAATTCTATTTTTTCATTAGAAAATGTTTCTTTTAAAATTTGTATTTTACAATTTCCAAATTGTATGAGGTTATTTCCATTTAATATAATATTTCTTTTGTCACAGTTTTGATGTAGTTTTTTTTTTTTTAGTTTTTAAATTTTCTTGGTCGATTTGTATATAATCTGTGTTAAGCATTGGGATCAGTAACTTAACATCTACACTTATATAATTTTTCGGAATTTTTATTGCTATAATTATGCAATTATTTTTGTATTTTAAAATACCCATACGAATTAATTTTAATTTATAAAAATCAATATCAAATTTGTTTATTTCTTCTTCTGATAAAATTTCTGGTAAAATTATATTATTCTTTGCAGAGGCTATATTTTCTTGAATGTAATTTACTTTGTACTCAATATTTTTTAATTTCTGCATTTGGTCATATAGGATTTTCATTAAAATTCTTTTATTTTGATCATTTATGCTTGTAAGTGTTTCGTTAATAATTATTCGGTCATGCTTAATTGTTTCTGCTAAACTATGAATTGTGTCGTTGAAATGTGAGTTTATTATTATTTGTTGGTTCAAATTATTTATTGTGTTATGGTTATTTTGGTCAATTATATCAAGATGTTCTAATATATCCGTCCTGTCTTCATCGTCCATTAGTCCAAACAACCATTTATATGCTGTTCCTGCTATATTTATAAGTTCTCTTTTATTTCTGCTAAAAGGTGTAATGGATTTAATCTTTGCCTTTATTAATCTGATTTCTGCAAATAATTCCTCACTGTCTGTAATATTAGCTGTTCTTATGTTTGTTTCTATCTGTTTTATAATATTTTGAAGTGGGTTAATGTTAATGATGTGTAATATAATTATTGTTTCATTTACTATTTCGGTTTGATGAATCTGTATGGGTGCATAACCTGCACTTACTAATATCGGTTCCATTTGTAATCTTGTCTGTACTGTATTGAACCTGGTTATAATGATGGCTAACATGATTAATATCTGGGAAATAAAGAAAGAAAAAAAAATCTTTGTCAAATCTGCTATCAATTTGGGTTATTTTCGTTGGGATTGTTAATTTCCTGTTTTAATGGTCTTTTAATGTTACATAGATGAATGTTTTTTAACTCTGCATATCTAAAATAAGGCTCATCCTTATGTCTGACTCTTTTATAGTTTTTAATTGGACCCTTATGTCTTTGTTCATTGTATTCTTCTCTTGTATCATTTCTTTTGTTTATAATCATTTTCTTAAATTCCTCGATAGTCATTTTTAATTTATGTGCATCTTCTGTGTCTTTAGCATAATTTGGTGTACATTTTATTGTTGAATGATAACATTTATTGTAAGCTATTATTGCTAATTGAATTTTAGATTCCATAGATAGTTCATTATTATCTATTCCTGTTATTATCTCAATTAGTGTAGAATGTAATCTTTCAATATCAGCGTTTCCTGTATGTGAATTGGGTTTAGTATAATGTATTGAAATATTTTCATTGTTTAAAAACTGTATTATATGTTCTGATCTAAACTCATTATCCATTATTATTTTCTGTGGTTTATTAAATTTTGCAAAATGTTCTATCATAATTTGCATCTTTGTTCGCCAATTTCTATCTATAATATTATAAGCAACTGCAAATTTTGTAAGTTTATCTATAATTGTAACAAACGATTTGTGTTTTATGTGAAATATGTCTAAGTGTATAATTTGGTTTTTTGTATCTGGTGTTTCTGTAAATTGAAAGTTTGGTTTTATTGGTTTCATACTTAATTTCTTTGCATTTTCTGCAATTTGCTATTATTAATTGAATATGTTCCCTTAACTTTGGAAAATAGATTTTGTCTTTTAGCGAATTGAATGTTTCGCTTATACCGCTGTGTAATGAATCTTTTGAATGGTAAATTGAAATTTGTTTATGTAATTCTTACTCTGTTGAAATTTCTAGTGCTCTTTTTGTACATTTAAAAAATTTTATATTTTTTGAGTGAGAAACAAGTAAGAGTGCTCTAGTCGAGACTGCTCGACTAGGGGATACCCTGAGCCCTGTGAAGAGCCAAATATCAAATCATTCTACGATTTTGTATGCATACATACAAACAACACATACACACATACATATGCACGCAGGCATAAGCGCGCGAATTACCAGTCCAGTCCTGTGAGTTCCTGGCTTCCTGGGTTGTCCCAAGTGTGAACATTGGTTGTAAGAGTTTTCTTGTATTTTCTAGATAGTTTTGACTTTGCACTTGAATGTATTTTCTGGATAGTTTTAACTTTGCACTTGAACTGTGAAAAACACTTGAATAAAAACACGACCGTTCTTTTTGTGAGTTCGCTCTGAAGTGAAGTCTGGTTTATTCAATCTTGCTTTATATAAGCCTACGCAGAGGCTATGTATAGTAAAGTACATTATGTATAAATCTAAGGGCTATGTAATGTGGGACCGCTGAGTCGGGTTGTCGCCGGATGTCGAGTCCCAGATTCAGAAATTGGCGATAACTCCTCCCCCCTTAACTTGGAACGAAGGCCATAACGAAGGCATCTCCAGGATCGTTGTGGCTGGAGTGACAATTGGGTCCTGGATGGAGGGCGAATACATAATAGTTTTATGTTTGTAGATCCATGTTAAGGTCGCAGCTATTGCTAATCCGATGATGAGTATGTAGACGGTTGTCAGATGTGTGTTAGCTTGGTTTTTTATTTGAAGAACTATCTGGTCGTTTTGTAGGTCGTATAGATGTAGGTCGTGCAAGCTCAAGTTTTTTGTAGAGGTGTTTATTGTCAGGTTGCTGATGTGTGGTAAGTTTATTTCAAGTTTATCTTCGACGGTGGTGGCGGCATCCACATACTTGATGCCATCCACAGTTATTGAGCAGTTGTCATAGTAAATGATCATTGAACCATCAAGTGTTTTATCTGGTATGCAAGTAGAAGTAAGGTTTATGTTCCTTGCGTTGAATATTAGCAGCAGTCCTTTTATTGGTGTGAAGATTTGTTGTAGATGGCCACCGTCGACGATGTTGCAGGTTGCCATGCTGCTGTTGAGTAGATTTTCCAGGCAGAGCGGATTCAGTGGTAAGGTAGGGGTCTCACATACATATACTTTGCCCAACTTAATACATGGTGAATTTATTTCTTTAATTGTTAACTTATTTCTAATTATGTATTTTGGTATTGTAACAAATTTCGTGTTATTAATCGGTAGGGCTATTACTTGGTCGTAATCATATTGTTCTTTTGACAGTATAGGAATCTTTATCTTAAAAATAAGTGTTTTATTTTTTGTTAATGATTCTAAAGATAGAACATTGTACATTTCGTGATCTAATTCTATTGTTACATTTTGTTGTTGAAAGATATTTTTTATTTTTATAATTTCTTCTGTATTTAAGATATACTTAGGGATTATATTTAATTTCGTGAATAATAGGCTTTCTGCAATGTTGTTTAAATGATTGAGTAAAATGTCTATATTGTAATTAATTCTAGCAATATACTGATCTAATTTTAGGCTTCGGTCTTCCGAATCTAATTGTTTGTAAATTTTATTCTGATAGTTATTAATAAAATCGCTGATTGTTGCGTGTTCTTTATTTATATGATCTGTGATATTCTTGAATCTAATAAATGTTTCTTTTTGAAATGACTGTGTAAGTTCGATGTTCTTGTGAAGGTCTATTAGTTTTTTATTTATTTTCTTTTCGTCTTCAGCGTCCAAATTCCCGGTGACGAATTTCACTACACTACCTAGTCCGTTAATTAAACCTCTCTTAGACCTGTTGCTGTTAGGGAGTAGGGTATCTAGTCTATCGAAAACTTGTGTTATTTTTTTATGAAGTATGTCTTTTAGTTCGGAAATTTCTAAGTCATCGGGTAAGGTTTTTATTATGTCTGTTATTTTGTTTGCATTTATTACATATTCGTTTAAGTTTATTACGTGGTCTATTATTTTAAATGAATTCACTACCCTAGCTACCCCTATGTTAACTTTAACAAAAGGTTGGTCCTCGTCCAAACTGTTGATTACTAGGCGTTGGGAAACGCCTACAGACAACCTGTAAGTATTCAATTTATTGTAGGGTTAGTTCCTGGTGGCAGTCTATTTGTTCGTGTGTCGATTAAATTCTTTGTTATTTTCCTTATTTTCTGTTTATGTAGTTTTTGTCTTTTAGCAGTTCTGATTGTTATACCGTTGTCCAGTATTATTTTATGTTTGCTGAATCTAGGTGTTAGTTTGTTTCTTCTATTTTCTTTCCTAAATACTATATTGCCTGATGGTATGGAGGGAGGTTCTATTCTTGTCTCGTTCAATTTCTCTGTCCGTTTTGAGGTTTGTTGCTTGAGAAGTGCCTTGACAGCCGGGTATAATGTGTTTTGATACTGATTTAATTTTGTTAAGTAATCGTGTTCGTTATTAAATTTGATAGTCTTGTCAAAAATATGTGTCCGTCCAGTGAATAGTTCATAAGGAGTAAGATTAGTGCTTGAGTGAATAGCATTATTATAAGTTATGATAGTTTCGTCGATTATTTCGTCGTGGTCCAATGTAAGTTTTAATTCCTTTCTCTTATTGAGGACTATTCTATATATCTCGGTTAATGTTGAATGTAATCTCTCAACCGTTGAGTTGCTGCTAGATTGTTGGAAGGAAGTAATGTGAAGCTCAATATTATATTGATCTATAAAATCTTTAAACATTGCTCCTGAAAATTCGGCCCCCTGGTCAAGTATGATTTTCTTGGGTAATCCGAATTGTTTCATGAAAGTTTTGAGAGCTTTCACCACGCTAATACAGTTCCTATTGGTCAGTGGGTAGGCTTGTGCGAATTTGGAAAATTTGTCGATTATAGTTAAATTGTAATTATTATTTATAGTATAAATGTCGGTTTGGATAATATCTAACGGACCGTCCGGTATTTCTGGTAAGACAAAGGGTGGTTTCTGTGGTTGTCTGTCATACTTAAGTGTGACACATATTTCGCATTCTCGAATAACCTGTGAGATTCTGTCCTTTAACAAAGGGGTATAAATTTCCCGTTTTAAGTGTTCGTAAGTTTCGTCAATTCCCCTGTGGTTGTTATTAATGTGGTACGTTTTGATTAGATTTGTAATCTCCTCTGGATCCGTAGGTTCCGATAAGAAGAGTAGACATCTGACTACTTTGTACATATTAGAGTCTGTAAAGTATTTCAGATAAGCCTTTTCTATTACTTCGAAGATTTCGTCTGGGGCATGAATTGCTAGGGTTTTGTTAGGTTTTAATAAGGTCTGCAAGAAATTGCTAGCCAATTCTAGTGTGAAATTTGGTTCTGATATGCATGTGCGTACTTTATGAGTGAACGGGGTAATTTTGGTAATGGATTTCACTGAATCTATCTTGAAAACAACTTGGATAGAGAAGTAGTTTAGTGGTCTAGTTGACAACGGTATGCCGTCGTGTACTTTAGTATTAGTGTCATTTAAGCACATATTTGGTTCTGTTCTGCTTAAAGATTGGTTTATCAGAATTGTCCGGGCCCTGTGACAGTACTGCGCCTATAGCAAAATTACTAGCGTCAGTTGTAAGAGTAAAAGGTTTTGTGAAGTCAGGATATTGTAGTATCGGGTCATTGGTAAGGAGTGTCTTACATGTGTCAAAGGCTTGTTTGAATTCCGAATCTATTATAATAGATTTACCTCCTTTTAGTTGGTTTGTTATAGGTTTTGTGATTCTAGCAAAATCTCGGATGAATTTTCTATAATAGCCTATTAGTCCCAAGAATGATTTTATTTGTTTCGTATTTTGAGGGCAAGGGAATTCTTTTATTGCTTTTATTTTATCTGGGTTTGGCCTAATGCCCTCTTGTGTAACTATATGTCTTAAGAAGTCGATTTCTTTTCTGAGAAAATTTGATTTGGCTACATTTATTTTTAAATTTGCCATTTGTAATTTTTGAAAAACGGAAGTCAAGTCTGTTGAGTGTTCTTGTAGGGAGGCGGAAAAAACAATAATGTCGTCAAGGTAGACAAGGCAAACTTTTCCTATTAGTTCTCCTAACACATTATCCATTACTCTTTGAAATGTAGCGGGTGCATTTTTCAATCCGAAAGGCATTCTTGTAAATTCGTAATGCCCACCTTCGACCGAAAAAGCTGTTTTAGGCATATCCCTAGGATGCATTTCTATTTGATGAAAACCACTTGCCAGATCTAAGGTAGAGAAGTATTTTGCCCTACCAATATTATCTAAGAGGTCATTTATGTTTGGTATAGGGTATCTGTCGGCGACGGTTTTGTCATTTAGTTTCCTAAAATCGATTACTAGTCTCCATTTCTTCTCGTTGGATGAGTCAGTCTTTTTTGGCACTACCCATACGGGTGCTCCCCAAGGAGAAAAACTATTCCTGATAATATTTTGTTCTAACATTTTTGTAATCTGTTTGCGAACCTCCTCCTTGTGTATATATGGGTATCTGTATGTCTTAACGTGAATTGGTATGTTGTCTGTAGTTGGGATTTGGTGTTTAACCATATTAGTAAAAGTCAATGCTGAATTATCGTCATAGAAAAGGTTATGGAATTTTTTAAAAATTTTAAGCAGAATATCTTTTTCTTCTTTGTTTAAATGGTTGGTTTGAATGAGGTCATGTAGGCGTGAACCCCCGCATATTTGGTCTGGATTTAGAGAAATGTTCTGGAGTTGGTCGTATGCTTCTTCGTTGTAGGGAGTTACATCTAAGGGTTGGTCTAGGCAAAAGGTTTGCGATTCTTCGGAGGTATTTATAATTTCAACGGGACTGGAGCCGTCTGTGGCAGTGTATAATCCTCCAGAAATGGAGAGATTGGAGTCGATTATGAAGAGGTTACAAAGAAAATCTCCTTCATTAATGTTAACTGGAAGGTTGATTCTGTTTCTAGTCTGTGGAAGTATTAAGAGGGAGTCTGACGCACGATTAATTTCTGTATATATGTCTAGGGAAGCGAAAGGGGTTTCGAGTTTGAGTTTTTCTATGTTTATCTTAGCCTTGTGTTTTGTTAGAAAATCCATTCCTAGTAATCCATTAAAAATTGGGTGAAATTTGAAAAGTAAGAGGCTTAATTGTCCTGTCTCGTTGAATTCTTTCGGCATTGGCAAGGTAATCTTATTTTTTATGGTATAACTATGCAAGACTGTTGTAATAACGACGTTATCGTCTAAATTTGAAATGTTGCTATTGTACGCTAGGCTTGGGTCCAAGAAAGAGAAGGTAGACCCAGTATCTATCATAAATTTTAATGGTTTATGTGTATCGACAATATTGAGAAGCACATATGGAAGTGTCTTCCCATGGTTTTTCCTATTTATGTACCCGACTGGTTTGTCGAGGCTGTTTGTTGAAAATTTCCATCCTCGTTTATGTTATGAAAGTTTGGAGAGGCTTGGTACTGATCATTTCTATTACGATTGTTCGAGGGATTTTGAGGTGCTTGATTACGGTTCTGATTATAGTTAGATTGTTGTCTAAATGGATTTTGATTGAATGAATTTGAAGGATTGTTATTCCTAATAGCGTTGGGATTGTTATAACTTTGATTACCGTTTCTGTTGTAGGGTGTGGTTCTATTATAATTGAAGTTCTGATTCCTATTCTGCCCCTGGTAGTAAAAGCTTTTTTCAGCTTGACACCACTCGTAGGCTTCCTCGATATTTTGCGGTTTTCTAGTTCTGATCATTGTTTTAAGAGGGTCTCGAAGCCCCACTAAGAATGCATGGAGGCATATCTCGTCATAAAATGATTTTTTGGTTGAAGTGCTAACCGTTTCTGTTTGCTGACCATGGATAGGTGGTAAATTCAGGAGTTTCCTCCTTAATTTTGTGATTTCGAAAAAGAGTTTACCTAGGGTTAGATTTTCCGGTAACGTTTGGATTTCCCTAATAATCATGGGCTCAGTCTGCTTGCAAGCGTAGACTCGGTTTAAATTTTCTTTAATGTTGTCCCATTCGAGTCGAGTACCTAGATTGCTCAATGCCATATCTGCCTTGCCCGTAATCTTATTACGAATTGTTCGCAGTAAGAGTTGCCCATACGGCGTTTGGTCGGTGCCGCGAATTAGCATTATTATCTCTTCTACACTAAGTATGAACCTGTCAAGGGTTTCTAAGTCCCCATCAAATGTAGGTAATTGCTTGACGAAAGCCAAAATGTCAGTTGGGTTAAGCGTCAAACTAAGGGAAGTGTTCAGAGACGTACTAGCGGTCTCGGCAATGGGTACTCCGCCACCAGCGGGGCTGTTATTCCTAGATGGATTAGAAACGTGTCCGGAGTCTGTCATGTTCACGTTGCATAAGATTTCTTTTTCCCTTATTTCTGGCAAGCTGGTGCTACTCCTAAGACCTAATCTTGTTTTTGTCCTATTTACTATGCTACTTTTAATATTTCTTGACATCTGCAGTGAAGCCTATTATTTAACCAGTTGTATTCGTGAAAAAAAAATTTTCCCTCTTTTTTTTTTGTTAAGAGTGTAGTAATTTTTTACATAGAATAGTTTTTCTTAAGGCAACTACGTATTCTCTGTAGTGTAAATCTTGTGTATATATATAATTAATAATTGTGTAGTTCAATGTGGATAATTTATAAATGGTGGGGCTTAATTTATTTTATATTCGTAAACATTGATATTTTTCTTTTGTGTGTAAAGTATTATTATAATTGTGTATATGTAATATATAATATGGAAAAATATAAAAGGGTTTGTGTGTTGTGTTTCTTAAATTTACAAGTATCTTCTTCTTCTATGTTGTATATATATATTTTTTTTTTTTATTGTGTCCGTCTGTAAGACATTTTTCGTTTATTTATATTTGTGTTTGTGTTTGTGTTAAGAAATATGAACCTAGTGGCAGAGGGCGTACGAGTCAGGGAACCCTAAGTGGCAAAAGAATTTGTAGTGTAAAAATATGTTTTTATACTCGTTTCCCAAAGGGAAAAAGAGTATATTGGTTTTGTGAAATGTCCGTCTGTCCGTCTGTCCGTATGAATGCAATATTTTTCTACGCTATTGAAGCTAGAGACTTGAAATTTGGAACATATACTCGTGTATACCCTCGAATTATAAAGTGTCAAGATTTTCCGGCCACGCCCACTAGGGGCGTGGCAAATCGGAAAATGGTTGCGCCCATAGTTAAGAAATCATATTAGTTGAAGAGCTAGAGAGTTGAAATTTGGAATGTATACTTGCGTTGACCACCCAAGCTCAAAAAGATATGGCGGATATATCTACGCCCATTGGGGGCGTGGCAAATCGGGAAAACTGTAACTTCTACAGTTTTAAACAGCGTTTGAAAATGCTACGCTACTCTGTAGTTTTTCGTTTTGCTCTGGCTACCGCTCTCATTTATAGCGGAGCCGTAGCAGAGCCATAGTCGAACGAAAAATTTTATGAGCTCTGCTCTGCTCTCGTAGTTCATTGTTTTCATATCGGTAGCAATAGCAATAGCACAAAACGAAATGAACGACTACGCTCCGTCAGAGCGGTAGTCGAAAAACGAGAGCAATAGCGATAGCTGAAACAGAGAGCGAGATGAAATCATAGCAAGATGAGAACAGAGCCAAATGAGAGCATATCGAGATGATAACAGAGCGAGATGGGAGCAAAACGAATGTGCGAGAGCGATATGAGTAGCAGCAGAACTTTCTGTTTGTTTTATTTAAATTAATGATTATAATTTAAGTTTATTTGAAAATGAAGATGTTTATGTAGTATAAGTTCATTATAATCATTAATTTAAATAAAAACAAACATATCGCTCTCGCACATTCGTTTTGCTCCCATCTCGCTCTGTTATCATCTCGATATGCTCTCATTTGGCTCTGTTCTCATCTTGCTATGATTTCATCTCGCTCTCTGTTTCAGCTATCGCTATTGCTCTCGTTTTTCGACTACCGCTCTGACGGAGCGTAGTCGTTCATTTCGTTTTGTGCTATTGCTATTGCTACCGAGATGAAAACAATGAACTACGAGAGCAGAGCAGAGCTCATAAAATTTTTCGTTCGACTATGGCTCTGCTACGGCTCCGTTATAAATGAGAGCGGTAGCCAGAGCATAGCATAATTCTTATTGCTATTACTGCTACAGAGTAGTTTTTGCAAACGCTGGTTTTAAAGCTAGAATGCTGAAATTTTGCACGTAAATTAACGCTACGATTCTATAAAGATTCATAAAAAGATTTGGTGTCTACGCCCACTGGGGGCGTGGCAAATCGGATCTGAATATATAGCGATTTTACAAGATCAGCTATATTTTGAGCACTATTGATGCTAGAGACTTGAAATTTGATATATATACTCGGATAAGCAACCCAAGATCAAAAAGATATGGCGGACATACCTACGCCTTCAGGGGGCGTGGCAAATCGTAAAAAGCTTATAGCTCCTACAGTTTTAGAGCTAGACGATTCAAAATTGGATGTTTGTGTTACTGGGGGCCTCCTCTATTGATTCCCCAAAAATAAATCTTACGCGCCTTTGGGGGCGTGGTATATCGAAAAAATACCCTGTAACTTTCACATTTTTGGAGTGTAAGCATCCAAACTTTGCAGTTACGTTACCCTAGACTCCTTCTAGGAACTTGCCAAATATGATATGTCTACGCCTACTGGGGGCGTGGCAAATTGGCAACAAAATTTGTAACGCCCAGCTGCAAAATTCATATGCCTGTGCCACCTATATAAATAAGCTTAATAAGAATTGCTAAGACGACAAACGGCATTTCTGAGAAATATATGTAATTCGATTTAATGTTGAAGTTCTGCAAATAATTTATCTGCTAAAATTATCATTTTTCGTATAGCCTAGGTCAGTTATGTTATTTTCTTTTTGTGTGTGTGACCCTGACAAAAAATGTAAACATCAAATACCGATATTTGTGTAATCGACTTAGTCCGAGCAAAATTATTAACGCACAAAAAAATTGACGATAGGTCCCATAAAGTATGTATGCATGTAGGCACGAACAGCTGCGCAACTATTTTCATGCCGTCGCCGCCGCGTCTCGAACGCGGACCCTTTTGCTTACACGCTTTTCATCTACCTGCTGCGCCACATAAGTTTTGCATTGCCTGTTGGCAAATCCGAAACTACTTCACTACAAGGGCGACTATTGACAAATACAAAACTATAGAAGCTGCTGTTAATGCAAACACAATATAAACATAAATCAATCGCAATTGTGATTCTTAGAAAAAGCTGAAATGCGCGCATATGAACGTATGTATGTATTTATATGTGTATATACAAAAACGGTGGTCGGTTAAATGTATGCGTATAAAGGGCGATATTTGACAAATACAAAACTAAAGAAGCGGCTGAAAATGCAAGCACAACTCAATAACAATTTTGGTTGAAGAATATGCTAGAATGAATGGCGCTGAATTTATTTGTGACCATGCATAAGCAAACGCGCATGCACGTTTCAATGTATGTACATATGTGTAAATGTAAATATATTTTGCTGTCGTTGCTTAACGCGTGCGTGTCATAATTGGCCAAACGTTTTGTTTAATAGATTGCGACTGACTTAACGGAACTTGATGAAACTTTCAGCATATGATTCTATTGCATTTTTTACATTTTAT
This sequence comes from Drosophila meridiana, assembly GCA_035045185.1. Lineage (NCBI taxonomy): Eukaryota > Metazoa > Arthropoda > Insecta > Diptera > Drosophilidae > Drosophila > Drosophila meridiana. The sequence goes on along the minus strand of JAWNPF010000103.1, from coordinate 60,394 downwards.
AAAAATACTAATTCATTCACATAGTTATATTTGCAAAAATTGAAATTGCAGAAAATTCACGTGAATCTACATAAATGCAAAATTTGAGATAAATTATTAAATTTAAAATACCAGATGCCCATGTGGGAAACGAGTATAACGCTGTAGGTCTCGCCCTAAAGCAACGTTCTTACTTGTTTCTTGTATGTCTTGAGTGTACTTGAACTTGATATTTATTTTTATGCTGATATTTCATTTGTTAAGTGGTTGTCGTTGGTGTTGTAATCTGATACGAAAGTACTTATGTTAGGGTAGGGCATGGAATTTATTTGTTGTGATTTTATGTATGTCGAGCCGAAATGCAAGCTAGGCAGAATATGTGTAATGTAATAACCAAAATTTATTATTCTTTTGTTTTGCTTTGTAGGGCATACTCATTGCTTCTTTACATATATATTGTTTTCATTTGTACTAGGCACTGATCTGCACTAGATGCTCGCCATAGCAATAATTTTTATTTTTATTTTCTTTTGTGTAGGGTGTAATATTTGCTGTGTCATATATATATTGTTTCCATTAGTACTTAGCACTGATCTACACTAGATGCTCGCCATAGCAATAATAAAGGAACACTTGTTGGTTATATATATAATAGGCACTGATCTGCACTAGATGCTCGCCATAACAATGATAAAGGAATATTTTTATTTTTTTTCTATATATATATATATACCGTTTCCATTAGTACTTAGCCCTGATCTACACTAGATGCTCGCCATAGCAATAATAAAGGAACACTTGTTGGTTATATATATAATAGGCACTGATCTGCACTAGATGCTCGCCATAACAATGATAAAGGAATATTTTTATTTTTTTTTTTTTGTAGAGTATAACACTTTTTCTTTATATATGTATTGTTTCCATTATTACCAAACAATGATCTACACTAGATCCTTGTCATAGTAATAATAAAGGAACACTTTTTTATACCCTGAGCCCATTGAAAATGGGAAATCAGGGTATAATGGTTTTGTTAAATGTATGTAACAGGCAGAAGGAGGCGTGTCAGACCCCACAAAGTATATATATTCTTGATCAGGGCGACGAGCTGAGTCGATTTAGCCCTGTCCGTCTGTCTGTCCGTCCGTCTGTCCGTCTGTCCGTCTGTCCGTCCGTCCGTATGTTTGAACGCGTCGATTGAAGCATCTAGACAAGCTAGAGACTTGAATTTTTTTTTGTTGGGTCCGTGAATAGCACGCGCAGGTCAAGTTTGTTACCAAAAAACGATATCTATTTTTGTTGTTTTGTTATCGATTTTAAACCTTATCGAAAACATGTTATAAAATTCTATCTGCCACACCTTTAGAGCTAGACCCCTCAAATTTTGCATATAGATTCACGTGAGTTTTATGCAATTTCTATTTTTTTTACCGTACCGGCTCTTTTTACAAATTAACCCCCCCCCCCCTTCCTCCAACCCCCTCAGCAATCAACACCCATTGAGAGTCTGTTGCAAATATAACCATGTGAATAAATTAGCATTTTTATAAAATGTAAAAAATTCAATAGAATCATATGCTGAAAGTTTCATCAAAATCCGTTAAGTCAGTCCCGATTTATTAAACAAAACGTTTGGCCAATATTCACACGCACGTGGCAAGCAGCGACGCGCAGCAAAAAACATTTACACATACACATGCATTGAAACGTGCAAGCGCGTGTACTATGCATGTGCAGAAATACATTCAAGGCCATTTGTTCTAGCATATTCTTCAACCAAATTCTGTTTGCATTTTCAGCCGCTTCTGTAGTTTTGTATTTGTTATACATATATCAGCCCTTTACACGCATACATTGAAACAGACCACCGTTTTTGTATTTACACATACTCATACGTTCATATGCGCGCATTTCAGCATATTCTAAGAATTACAACTGCGATTGATCTGCTTCTTTAGTTTTGTATTTGTAACATATCGCATTGTAGTACTACTTTGCGTTTTGCCAACAAGCAACGCAATACTGGTGTGGCGTAGTGGATAGACACAAAGCGCGTAAACGAAAGGTCCCGAGTTCGAAACTCAGTGACAACAGCATAACTTTTTTAATTTTTTTTTTTTTTAAATCTATAAACATGAGGTGGTCGTGCTAGTTGAGATGACGCGCTTTAACGTTACACATGTAGTAAATAGATGCAGGTTCGAGCCCAGGTGCGGTGATGTTTGCTTTCTTTTCATTTTTTTGTTTATTTATTTAATTATTAATTTATTTTTGATTTACATACATTCTAGTTGAATAAAATTTCAAAATTATAATTTAATTTTGCAAAATGTAATGTTATATGCAAGCTACATAGCGTATTAAACAATGCAAATGGGACGGGGCTCAGGGTATCTCCTAGTCGGGCACCTCCGACTAGACTTTTCTTACTTGTTTTCTTTTTGTGTTTGTTTTGTTATATATATACTGTTAATAATAAGCAATGATGCCTGCCATACAAATCATTTTTTTACTCTTTTTTTTCTATTTTTTTTTTGTTATTCTTTTGCCAAATGAGTCTTCTTTCCCTACCCTTTGCCACCAGCTCACCTGTCTTTACATTATTATTATCGTGGTGACTCCGAGCAGCATCCTTGCGATCATTGGTCCTGTATGCAGGCTGCGCCAATTACCAGTCCAGTCCTGTGAGTTCCTGGCTTCCTGGGTTGTCCCAAGTGTGAACATTGGTTGTAAGAGTTTTCTTGTATTTTCTAGATAGTTTTGACTTTGCACTTGAATGTATTTTCTGGATAGTTTTGACTTTGCACTTGAACTGTGAAAAACACTTGAATAAAAACACGACCGTTCTTTTTGTGAGTTCGCTCTGAAGTGAAGTCTGGTTTATTCAATCTTGCTTTATATAAGCCTACGCAGAGGCAATGTATAGTAAAGTACATTATGTATAAATCTAAGGGCTATGTAATGTGGGACCGCTGAGTCGGGTTGTCGCCGGATGTCGAGTCCCAGATTCAGAAATTGTTTACATCAAATACTTTAGTTCGATTTCTGTTGCATCAGCTAAATATTGTCAAGTGCTTTAAGTGGAGCGGGTCAACAATGTAAGAGTTCGATGACATTGTTGATCAGGTCAGAATAGTACGAGCGGGTTTAGGAGGGGGCGACGTAGAGCCGTTGGCGATAACTCGCGCTCTGCCAACAACGCAGTTGACGCAGCGACTGCGCTTGGGCTGCAATGTGGGCATTACTATGGAAACTTAATTGTTTAATAACTTTTCTTAGCGATGGACTAAGTGCATCAAACTTTCACAACTTATTTATGACATTCATATGTGTGTATGTACCAAAGCACAAGTCTCTAGTATTTGATTTGCGCTTTATACAAATAGGGGGCTATTGGGGACGAATGGGGCGTGGCATCCAAAATCTAAAGATAACGTTATCTCCGTATTCATTACACGCAACTACACAGCAAATTTGAGCTCAAAAGATGTACAAACCAAGCCTTAAAAACACATTAAAATTATCGATAAATGCTCATAAATCGAAATGGAATGAGTTATCGGAAAAATTTTATAAACTTGTGCAGCGTATGGTATTATCGAGTATTCATGTAAAATTTCATACATACGTACTTAAAAATATCTCATCGTTCACACGGACGGACGGACGGACAGACGGACAGACGGACAGGGCTATATCGACTCGTCTTGTCGCGCTGATCAAGAATATATATACTTTATGGGGTGTGGCACGCCTCCTTCTGCCTGTTACATACATTTTCACAAAACCATTATACCCTTATTTCCCATTTTCAATGGGCTCAGGGTATAAAAATGTTGATTAATATACATTGTATTTTATGATATTCTGAGTCTGGTACTTCTGAAAAAATTCCTACTGTTCCTTTCTCTATATTATTTTGTAATTTTATTTCAATCTCATTTTCTGTATCTGCTGGATTTACTTCAATTATTTTTCTTCCATGGTATATATGAATATTATCTGTTGCTGAGTAGGTAATTATTATCTGAATGTTATATTTATTAACAATATCATTTTTTTTATATAAAAATGAGTCAATTCCTCTTCATCTGCTGAATGTTGTGTATTTGTTATATCAAAATTTGATTATTCTTTATTTTCTGTATTGATTAATTGTGCTGTCTCCTGTCTGCTTAAAAAATCTGCTACTTTATTGTCTTTACCTTTTAAATATATAATATCATAATCAAATTCCTGTAGCTTTAAAATCCATCTTTGATGTCTAGCTGTCATCTCTTTTCCTTTGAATTTTGAATTTAAGTATTTTATACGAGCATGATCTGTTATAATTTGAAATTTATTTCCAATCAAATAGTGTTTAAAATAATTTACTGCATGTATAATAGAAAAAATTCTTTATCAATTGTACTATAATTTTTCTCATGTTTATTAAGTGTTCTTGAAACATAACCAATTGGTTGTCCCTGTTGAGATAAAACTGCACCACTGGCATCTGTAGTAATTGTAAATGGTTTGTCGAATTCTGGATATTTTAATATTGGGTGTGAACTTATGAGCGCTTTAAGGTTTTCAAATGCATCTATATATTGTGGATCATTTGTATTAATTGATACCCCTTTTTGTAAATATCTTATCATTGGGTAAGCTATTTTGGAATAGTCTTTAATAAATTTTCTATAGAATCCTGTCATGCCTAAAAATCCTTTTAATTGTTTTTCCGTTTTTGGTAATGGAATTTATTTTATTGCTTTTATTTTTCTTGGATTTGGTCCGAACCCTTCTTTTGTGAGAATATGACCCAAATATTCGGTATGTTTTTCATAAACGAACATTTATCTGGTTGTATTTTCAAATTATGAAAAGTACGTTGAAAATTTTTTCTAGAGCAATTTTGTGTTCTTTTTGTGTTGTTGAAAAAATTAAAATATCATCAATATATACCACACAAATTTTGTTTATATAATCCCTCAATATTTCATTCATTAAACGTTGGAATGTAGCTGGAGCATTTTTTAATCCAAATGGCATTCTAACATATTCATATAATTCCATTGGTGTTATAAAAGCAGTTTTTTCTATATCAACTTCTGCCATTAATATTTGATTATAGCCTTTCGCTAAATCAAGTGTAGTTAAATATTGGGCTTTACCAAGTTTATCTAATACAGCGTCCATAATAGGTATTGGATACTTTTCTATCTATTGTATTAGTGTTAGTTAACTGATCACCCTCCTTAAAATATAGTTTATCATATTTTTTCGTAAGATTTTTTACTATCTGGGCTTCCTTCTATCTTGAAGTCATCAATTTCGCTTACTTCCATTACACAAACATCTTCTGATAATTTGGAAAGGAATGGAATTTCGACTCCATTGCAAAGCTTAATTATTTCGTTTTTAAAATCAATATTTTCAAAATTTCTTTGGATAAAATCCATGCCCAATAGAAAATCATATGATTTTTCCAAGGACATAGCTACCCATCTTATTCTTGCACAATCTGCATATTTGAATTCGCTTGGTACTTTTGTTTTAACTAAATAACTTTCTTTTCCATTATATTCCATTATATCCATTATTTCCATTAATAGTGTAAATAGCTTTTGAAAATTTTTCGATTATTTTATACTTTGATTAACATATATTTTTAGTGTTCAATATACTTATAGTAGATCCAGTATCTACTAAAATTAGAAAAGTATCCCCCTCTATAGTTCCCCTAATAAAAACTTTTCTTTTTTCCGAGGCTAGTTGGTAAAAAACTCTTCTTGTTTATTTTCGTAATTTTAATTATTATTTGCTTCTTCATCATTTAAATTGTCTACACTCATTGCTTCTGGTTCTGGTTGCTGATAATTTTGTCCAATATTCTGATTTATTTGTCTATTAAAATATTGATTTTGTCTTATGTTATGGCTTTGTTGTTGTCTGTTAAAATTTTGAGGTTGTCTTATGTTCTGACTGTATTGCCTGTTAAAATTCTGATTTTGGCTTACGTTCTGACTTTGTTGTTGATTATTTCTAACTATTTGGCTATTCTGTTGCCGGTCTTGTCTTTGGTAATTATTATATGTTTGATTATTTTCGTTGTTGTTGAATAATTTGGTTTCAACGAACAGATGCAGTTGTACAAAAGTTATGGAATAGACAGTTCTTGGAAAATTATATGTATACGTTTATTTGCGCGTTTCTTCATTTAGCTCTTTTCTGCGCGACGATATGCAAACGACTGAGTTTCTCTTACAACTAGACATAGATCATCTGGCAACATTACAATATGTGATGAAATACAATACACAGTGTTACCAGATTGTTACTTTGCATTTAACATTATTTCAAACACACCCCCTCAAAGTAACTAACTTTAAACTTAAACATACGTGATACCTAACGATAAGCTACATTCATTATGCTTGTTGGCGCTTAGGCCCTTCGTTAGTACATCAGCCGGCATTTTCTCTGTCGGCATATATTCTACAAAAATATCAGCACTCTTATGCTTCTCCTGGATGAAGTGATGACGCACATCTATGTGCTTCGTTCGAGGATGAAATCCAAAACCTTTCACCAAATGTTGTGCGCTTTGGTTGTCGTTGTAGATGCGCACAGACTCACATTTCGTACCAATTCTTTCCAGTAGCGCTTTTAGATACAGAGCTTCCTTAACTGACTCTGACATAGCCAAATACTCTGCCTCGGTACTTGATAACGCCACAGTACGTTGCTTGCGCGCCTCCCAGCTTATTGCGGCGCCTGCCAATATAAATGCCTGTCCTGAGTAGGAGCGACGATCAGTCAAGTTACTACCCCAGTCAGCATCGACCACGCCATATAGTTCTCTTCCGGTATGTTTGAAGAGAAGTCCAATCTCCTTGGAACCGCTTAGGTATCGCAAGATACGTTTCGATGCCTTCCAATGTTCAACTGTGTAGTTTGAGTTGAACTGACTCATGAAGTTTACTGCAAATGCTATATCTGGGCGTGTCGTTACTGAAAGAAACATTAAAGAACCAATTAGTTTTTGGTATGGATACTTCTCCATCTCGTCTTTGCTGGGTTCATCTGGAAGCTTCAAAGTTGATTTGGCTTCCATCGGGGTCATTGCTGGTTTACAACCTATCATGCCAAATCGCTCCAATATGGCATCTATGTATTTCTTTTGCGAAAGAAATAGTTGTTTCTTTGTTCTGTCTTGACGAAACGTAATGCCCAAACATGTCTTCACAGGTCCAAAATCCTTCATTTGGAAATTCTTGCAGAGATGTGCCTTCGTCTGTTGTAGCCAATCTGTACAGTTTGAAGCAAGTAGCAGGTCATCAACATATATTGTGACAATTAAAAGTTTTCCTCTTTTCCGTTTAACGAACAAACATGGGTCCTGTTCGGTTGCTTCAAGTCCAATTTCCTTAAGCTTCGTCCATAGTTTCCAGTACCATCGTATTCCTGACTGCCGTAGCCCGTATAATGCCTTCTTTATCCGGCATACGGGGTCTTGTATCTCCTTTAAGGCTTTTCGCCACTCTTTAGCCGTTTCTATGACCTCTACGTCTGGATGCTGTTGTTTTAATCCGATAGGTTTTCCTGACATCAGTTTCTGCATAAAAACATCTAAGTTTTCTGGGATGTCCATGTAAACCTTCTCCTCTAGCTCTCCATTGAGATATGCTGTGACAACGTCCATTTGATGAATTTCCAAATCATATTCTGCTGACAAGGCTGCTAGTAGCCGAACTGAAGTAAATCGCGCAACAGGGGAATATGTTTCGTGAAAATCCTCTCCAGGCTTCTGCGCATATCCTTTGGCAACTAGTCGAGCCTTCTTTTTGCCTTTAGAACTTCCATCGTCCTTTGTCTGAAATACCATCTTGTTTCCTATCACTTTTCTGTCCTTCGGCCTTTCAACAATTTTCCATGTCTTGTTGAGAATCTGTGCCACGAACTCGTCTTCCATGGCATGTGTCCAGCTTACAGCATCATTACTATCTTGTGCTTCCTTGATAGTCAGGGGATCATTTGTGGATATATTGAATGCCATTTCACATTCCTCAAATGTGTCATCGTCATCTTCGTTGCTCTCAGGATCGTCCTCTACAACTGGTTGATAAACTTTTCGTGGTCTTCCTTTCTGACCAGTCTTCAACTTCTTTGGACGTCCTCTGCCATGTCTAACTGGCTGTGTCTCCTCCTCTGTTATTTCTTCACCGCTTGAGCAAGTATCTTCCGGTTCGCATGTGTCATTTATCTGGATATCAACAACGTTTTCAGGGCTGTCATAGAATTCCTCGAATTCATTTTTGAATCCTGAAACATTTATAAATTTCACATCTTTACTAATAATAACAGTGCGTTTCCTTAAGTGGTAGACTCGATAAGCTTTTGATTCTAGAGCATATCCCACCAATATACACTCTTCCGATCGTGATTCAAACTTGCCCTTCTGTTTGTCTTTTATTAACACGTATGCTCTGGTACCAAACGTGCGCATATACTTGACCGTAGGCACTTTAGATGTCCAGAAAGTATATGGCAGCTCTCCAGACAATGCTTTGGTTGGACATCTGTTTCGGATATAACATGCTGTGTTAATCGCCTCTGCCCAAAATGAGGGTGGTGCTCCAGATTGTTTCATCATGCACCTGGCCATTTCTACAAGTGTACGGTTCTGCCTCTCAGCGATGCCATTTTGCTGAGGTGTGTATGGCGCAGTTAGACGTCGGCCAATACCATGCTTTTGTAGATACTCGTCAAATTCTTTGTTTTTGAATTCTGTTCCATTATCAGTTTGTAACATCTTGACTTTGTTACCTGTAAAAGTCTCAACAGAAGATTTATACCTTTTAAATACTTCAAGCACTTCTGACTTTTGCTTGATAAAATAGATCGAACAATAACGAGAGTAATCATCTATGAAAGTTACGAAATACTTGCATCCACTCATTGATTGATTCCGCATTGGCCCGCATACGTCGCTATGAACAATTTCCAAAGTCTGCTTCGATCTTTTTTCAGTTGAGCTTTTATAGTTGTTTGCTGTTTGTTTTTCACTTACGCAAATTTCGCACTGTGATAGTTTCGCATTCTCTTTTATGTTCATTCCGTGCGCTCTGCCTGACTTGCACATGGATTTCAAATCATTTTCATTTAAATGGCCCATGCGTCGGTGCCACATATCTATTTCACCATCCTGTGCAATATTTACTTGTTGCTCTTCGGTGTTCAAGTAATATAAATTCCCATATCTTTTCGCACGAAGCCATACCTTATTGTTTTTGACAATTACTGCTTCATTCTTGCGAAAATGCACTTCGTGTCCTCTATCAGTTATTTTTGATACAGAGAGCAGATTTTGACGCAGATCGGATACATACAACACTTCTTTTAATGTGATTTCATTTTTCTGCCTATTTTCCTGTACTTCAATTCGCACTTCACCGACTCCATTTACCTTTGCGGTATTTTGGTTTGCTAAATACAGTGTCTTGCCACTTTGCTCTAATTTTCCAAATTCGTCTTTGTTTGAGCTCATATGTGCAGTACATCCACTGTCTAGACACCACACATTTCCTCTACGCTCTGTTATGTATGCATGTTCGCTTATATTGAGTGATTCGTGTTTTGCTTGTTCTTTATTTGCAATTTTCTCACTCTGTTTATGTTGCTTCTTCTTATTTCGGCAGTCTCGCGCGAGATGACCGATTTTTTCACAAGAATAACATTTTCTTGTTTCCTTTTGCTCGTTCTTTTCTTTGCCGTTGCCTTTGCGGCGGTTTGCATATAACGCAGTCTGTTCTTCGCGTTCACTTTTCGTTTTTCGCGCTTCTGCCTCTTCTAATATCTTCACTCGTAGAATATCGGGGCTCGGCAACTCGTCCCTTGTTTCTATGGCACACCGAAATGTTTCATACGAATCAGGCAGACTGTATAACAAAAGAATCGCGAGTAAATCATCTCCAATTGCTACGCCGATTTCTTTTAATTTTTTCACAGCATCAAAAAACTCTTTTATATGCTGACGCGTGTCACTATCTTCGCTCATACGATATAACGCCACTCGTTTGAGTAAACTTGCTTTTCTCACAGGTCCAGTGGATTGAAATGTCTCTTTTAATTTTATCCAACAATCATGAGCCGTTTCACAGTTTTCTATTAACGCCAACTCTGATATGCTGATTGACAGCAATATGTCAGCGCGGGCTTTCTCGTCTTGCACTTTCCATGCTGCACGTTCAGCCTCCTCTTCGGGGCATATTTTTGATCCATTTACAAATGGCCATAAATCATTTTTCACGAGTATAGCATTCATTTGTAGTTTCCACGTATCATAATTTTCCGCGTTTAACGGCTCAATCCTAATAAACGCACCTGCCATTTTTCACGGCTTATTGTTCACTCAACTTATTGTCCTATTCCTATTGTACAAGTGTGTCTGGGCCCATAACCTGTTGAATAATTTGGTTTCAACGAACAGATGCAGTTGTACAAAAGTTATGGAATAGACAGTTCTTGGAAAATTATATGTATACGTTTATTTGCGCGTTTCTTCATTTAGCTCTTTTCTGCGCGACGATATGCAAACGACTGAGTTTCTCTTACAACTAGACATAGATCATCTGGCAACATTACAATATGTGATGAAATACAATACACAGTGTTACCAGATTGTTACTTTGCATTTAACATTATTTCAAACAGTTGTAATTTCTGTTGTCTGTGTCTTGTCTTGAGTTCTGGTTGAATTGTCTGTTATTATATTTTGATGGATAATTATTGTCATTTTTTATTAATAATTTTTGATTCAAATATCCAAAATTTAGACCAACGAAATTAGAAAGTTCATTTCTTAAATCTGTTAAAGTTGTTTTGTTCATTAAGGCAATTGCCACATGCCACATGCTAATTCTTTAACTCTTTGAATTAATAATCCACTTAAAATGTCAACTAAGCTACTATTATTTTCAACGACCGAAAAATCAGTAATTTCCTCAACGATTGTTCTTATTTTGTTATCAAGGTCTCTTACACTTGTTACTCTTAAGTTATTGATTTTCCTAGTTAATCCCATCTGATCCGTTCTTGGTCTATAATGATGTCTCAAACGATGTTTACATTCCGTCCAATTTGCTGGTGGGTTAATATTAAGCATAGTTCTAGCCTGACCTTGTATTTTGGTGTTGAAAATAACAGTGAAGACCTGGTCGTTGTCATCGTACTCCTCCATGATCTGGTCCACTGCAGACACGAATCCATGTAAAGTTCCATCCTGCCCATTGAATGTTGGTAGGTATCTCGTTTCCTTCTCGATGTAGTTTCTTTGATTTGTAATAGGGTTTCTTCCTTCACCTTCTCTTGCGATGATTACATTCGTTAATAATTGAATGCATTGCTGCATTTCAAATATTTGTTGTTGATTTTCCATTTTATTGAGTTGTATTATTCACTTCTTTCGAATTAATTTGATTAATTGTTTCGTTTGCTTGGATAATATCCAAAGTTTCCACAATTATTATTTGTTATTGTTGTTAATAGTTAATTCTTTTTAGTTTTGTTCACTTTATAAGATTTCACAAAACCTTTTTTTTTCGAATTTTGTAACTCCGATTATTATTTTTGTTTACTTTTATAAGATTTCACAAAAAATTTTCGAATTTCGTTACTCCGTTTCTTGTTTTTGTTCACTTTTATAAGATTTCACAAAAACGTTTTTGATTTTGTAACTTCGATTATTATTTTTGTTCATTTTTATAAGATTTCACAAAAACGTTTCGAATTATGTTACTCCATTTACCGGCTGCGCCAATTATGTATTCCCTTTATACAGTTCAATACATGTTCTTTATTTGAAATCAATAATACAACTGTTCTCTTACTCAATTCTAAGAGGATTCTTATACCATTTTCTGGCTATGATTGTTTGTGTTTACAATATTGGGTATGCTGGGTTAAAGTTTGCTTATCTTATGCGGCTGAGCTGCGAAGCTCATTTATGTTTACAAAAGTGTTTATCTTATGCAGCTGGGCTGCGATGCTTATTTATGTTTACAAAAGTATCTCCAATTATATGACACTTCTGGTCTTGGCTACATTAAGGAAGATTGCAAGTCTTTCGTATCAACTATTGCTATTGGAAGTGCCGCTGCTGTTATGGTGTCAGTGACACCATTGACACTTTGGGAAGTGATGCTGATGGCATAACTCGCGTTTGCTTATGCATGGTCACAAATAAATTCAGCGCCATTCATTCTAGCATATTCTTCAACCAAAATTGTTATCGAGTTGTGTTTGCATTTTCAGCCGCTTCTTTAGTTTTGTATTTGTCAAATATCGCCGTTTATACGCATACATTCAAACCGACCACCGTTTTTGTATGTACACATATAAATACATACGTTCATATGCGCACATTTCAGCATTTTCTAAGAATCACAATTGCGATTGATTTATGTTTATATTGTGTTTGCATTAACAGCAGCTTCTATAGTTTTGTATTTGTCAAAAGTCGCCCTTGTAGTGATGTAGTTTCGGATTTGCCAACAGGCAAATCTTGTTCCAATCAGTATACAGTAAGTGCAATCGAAAATGTACGAAAACGAACGAGTGTGTGAAACAAGGTAGCTTGAATAGTCGGTCCTGACATAAGCAAATCGTTTAATGAGAAACCAGATGTGGTAGCTGCCGAGCCATCGAAGACAACTCTCAGCTTTGTTGTCGAACTCTCTTCTTTGTATACGCAATGATGAGGTAAGAAATATTTGCATTCATTGATCTCTTCGCTGGGAACCAAAGACATATGATTGAGATCAATATACTCCTTCATAAATGCTGAGTATTTCTCCTTTAAAGTTTGATTTCGAGCGAACTTACGCTCTAAATTCAACAATCGACGCTTGGCCTGCAAATAGGAATCGCCCAAAGATTCAACGCCTTGATTTTTTGGCAAGCAGACTGAATATTCCCCAGAAGGTAATCGACGATAGTTTGTAATGCAATGCTGCTCGCAATTAAGTTCTTCTGTGGTTAGCTTGGCAATAGGCTCGAAAACGTGTTCCATTTCCCAAAACTGACGCACCAACTCATCAAGCCGAGTGCTGTGATTGGCGTGATCCGAATTTCTATGGGTTGCGATAAACGAACAGAGTTTGGGGGCATGTTGCCCGCCACCTGAAATGATCCAGCCGAGCTGCGTTTTCTGCACAACTGGTAATCCAGGTGCCAACTGAATTTGCGCAACACACATCAGCTCGAAGAAGAGACCAGCTCCGATGAGAAGATCAATCCGTTGTGACTTATGGAACAAAGGATCAGCTAGCTGTACGTTTGAGGGTATATTCCAAGTGTTAGTAGAAATTGAGATGCCAGGTTGGTTGTCAGTAATAGTCTGGGCGACGATCGCAGTGATGGAGGCAGAATAATCAGAAATCCGCGATTTCAGAACGAGATTGACTGAATATCCTTCAGTTGAGAAGCTGGCATCTCCAATGCCAGACACTGCAGTCAGTGATTTACATTTTCGAAGCTGAAGCTGATTTGCAAACCGACTGGTGACGAAGTGAAGTTGAGATCCTGAGTCAAAGAGTGCACGACACGGAACGAATGTGCCAGCTCGGTTCTTGACAAGGATTATAGCAGTGGCTAGAAGCACCACATCAGACGAGTTAGGAGATATGTGGACTTGAGAAAGAGAAGGTGACATTGCAACCATGGCAGTGGGATGTATTGCATTTGCTTGTGGTTTAAGTTGAGGGACTACGTTCGATGTAACTGTTGAAGATTGATTGTAATGCAATAAAGTATGGTGCTTCAACTGGCAGGTACGGCAGGAACCAGATTTGCAATGTTCTTGCTGATTATGTATCCTGATTGTTGTTTGAGGCTTCTGTCCGAAAATTTGCTTTTTCGCTGTGCGAAAATTTGCTTGTTCGCTGTAGTTATGCAATTGTGGTTCTGAGGCCACATTGTGTATCTGTCCTCTGTTTTGGGAGCTTGAGTATTTACTCTTATTTTCGTATTTCCTATCTACTTCTTTGGGCATGATAGCCGGAAAATTATTGTTTCGTCTTTTGTAGTTATCTCTGTCATAGTTCTGCTGGTGTCGACGTTTGTCTAAGCGTCTTTCGTTGTTTCTACCGTCTTCGTTATTTAGTTGCCTATAGTATCTGGGGTTTACAGTTTTTCGGTACGCTTGTTGTCTTTTTTGGTTCTCTTGCGAGAAGTAAATATCTCGCTCCTTCAGAGCCCATTCAAAGGCCTCGCGAATGTTAGCTGGTTTCATAGCTCTAACCGCTGTGCCTAATGGACCCCGAATTCCTGATAGAAATGAATTTAAGCAAATGTTGGCAAAGAGATTTTTCTTAGTTTTGATTAATGTTGGTTCTACTTCTTTTGTATCTGTTAATCTAAACAAAGCACCAATTGGTAGTGAGTTTTGAACCAAAGTATATAACTCATACATTAAAGTTGGTTCATCTCTCTTATCGGAACAATGTAAGATGAGAGCATTTTTTATTTCGTCCCAATTAAGGCTAGCTCCTTCCTCTATAATAGTTTCATTAGCTTTTCCCTCAATTTTGTTCCTAATAGTTCTTAAGAGCATTTGGCCATAAGGTATCTGGTCGGTTCCTCTAATGAGGAGAAGGATTTCTTCTACGTTAGTGATAAATTCACTAAGGGTCTTTGAGTTTCCATCATAAGTTGGCAAGAAACGAATAGCATCGGGAATTTTTAATGTAGTCAAGAAGTCCAAATGATTATTCATATTTGGTATTTCACTGGGAGGGGGAGAGCTCGAAGTAGATGTCATTGGAGTGATGTCTTCGGTTCTCGCTACAGTCCGGGTTTCCCTAATGTCTGTTAGGCTGCTGCTAATTCTAGTTCTATTTCTAGTGTTTGGAATAAGTTTCTTAACTTTACCTATGGTCGACATTAATTTGATTAATAATTGTATATGTATGTATGTGTATGTGTATAATGTTGTGTACCTTTTCTTATATGTATTTGTATGTTACTTATATATAATTACTTATATATAATCTTAATTATATACTTATATATAATCTTAATTATATACTTATATATAATCTTATATTATACTTATATATAATCTTATATTATTTTACTCAATGTGGCGTGAAGTGTAATAATTATGTGTGGTGCTCTGGTGGTTGTATTCTTTTTCTTTTTTGCGTTCCTGTATCTTGTTGGGTATGGGTATAAGTATCACTGTGTTCACATAAGTCATGTCCTTCTTGTTCGAGCTCTGTATCGCAACTGATCTCGCAGTCGCGACTGATGTTAATGTCTTTCACTACAAGTTACATATTTTGTAGCTTTGTCGTACGAATTTGTGTCGCCAGGCATATTTGGTTTTGCAGAACTGAGCAACGGAGACAGTGTCGCTAGACAGATTAGTGGCGCCGGACATGGTCTGTTTTATGTTTTGGCAGTGGCGACCGAAATCAGATTCCGTTAGGTCAGTTCTAAGCGTTCGGTTTGTGCTCAAGAGCAGAATAGTGGCGCCAGAAATCGTAGGCTCTATAGTGTCGTTAGTGACGACCAAAATGCAGGGTACCGTTAGGTCAGCAACGAAAAGCGAAATAATGCTTGAAAATCAGAACAGCGGCGCCGGACAATTTTGTGTTAGGAGCGTCACGCGACAGAAGGCGACAAAATGCGAAATTGTGGCACTGCTAATGTGAAATTAATGATAATTTTGTAACCATGTCTGTGTTTGCGAGGATCGACGTTGCCGTCAAACTCTGTTCGCCAATATGTATGAGGTTCGTACATGTCTGTGCGACACCAAGCCGAGGCAGATTGGTAGGGGACATCTCAGGGGGAACCGAGGGGACTGAGATGGTAACTCGCGCATTTCAGCTTTTTCTAAGAATCACAATTGCGATTGATTTATGTTTATATTGTGTTTGCATTAACAGCAGCTTCTATAGTTTTGTATTTGTCAAAAGTCGCCCTTGTAGTGAAGTAGTTTCGGATTTGCCAACAGGCAATGCAAAACTGATGTGGCGCAGCAGGTAGATGAAAAGCGTGTAAGCAAAAGGGTCCGCGTTCGAGACGCGGCGGCGACGGCATGAAAATAGTTGCGCAGCTGTTCGTGCCTACATACATACATACCTGATGGGACCTATCGTCAATTTTTTTGTGTGTGAATAATTTTGTTCGGACTAAGTCGATTACACAAATATCGGTATTTGATATTTACATTTTTGTCAGGGTCACACACACAAAAAGAAAATAACATAACTGACCTAGGATATACGAAAAATGATAATTTTAGCAGATAAATTATTTGCAGAACTTCAACATTAAATCGAATTACATAATATAAATAATATAAGTAACATAATTTTATAAAATTAACTTAATTTGCCATTAATTTTGTTTATATTTAAATTTTGTTTAATTTTATCATGAATGAACTTTATTTTTAATTTTTTTTTATGTTTGTTATATATTTTTTTTTATTTTATATATTTATTTTTTTAGTGCTTTACTTGTTCGCAAATCCGAAACTACATCTCCCTGTGAAATACCAAATATGAATAATCATTTGGACTTCTTGACTACATTAAAAATTCCCGATGCTATTCGATTCTTGCCAACTTATGATGGAAACTCAAAGACCCTTAGTGAATTTATCACTAACGTAGAAGAAATCCTTCTCCTCATTAGAGGAACCGACCAGATACCTTATGGCCAAATGCTCTTAAGAACTATTAGGAACAAAATTGAGGGAAAAGCTAATGAAGCTATTATAGAGGAAGGAGCTAGCCTTAATTGGGACGAAATAAAAAATGCTCTCATCTTACATTGTTCCGATAAGAGAGATGAACCAACTTTAATGTATGAGTTACATACTTTAGTTCAAAACTCACTACCACTTCGTGCTTTGTACGAAAAGGTATGCGAAATTAAAATTGCCTTGTTTAGATTAACAGATACAAAAGAAGTAGAACCAACATTAATCAAAACTAAGAAAAATCTCTTTGCCAACATTTGCTTAAATTCATTTCTATCAGGAATTCGGGGTCCATTAGGCACAGCGGTTAGAGCTATGAAACCAGCTAACATTCGCGAGGCCTTTGAATGGGCTCTGAAGGAGCGAGATATTTACTTCTCCCAAGAGAACCAAAAAAGACAACAAGCGTACCGAAAAACTGTAAACCCCAGATACTATAGGCAACTAAATAACGAAGACGGTAGAAACAACGAAAGACGCTTAGACAAACGTCGACACCAGCAGAACTATGACAGAGATAACTACAAAAGACGAAACAATAATTTTCCGGCTATCATGCCCAAAGAAGTAGATAGGAAATAAGAGTAAATACTCAAGCTCCCAAAACAGAGGACAGATACACAATGTGGCCTCAGAACCACAATTGCATAACTACAGCGAACAAGCAAATTTTCGGACAGCGAAAAAGCAAATTTTCGGACAGAAGCCTCAAACAACAATCAGGATACATAATCAGCAAGAACATAGGATCACCTCTTCCATTTATCGTATTACATATTAAACGAAACGAACCTTTGAAATTCCTTATAGACACAGGAGCAACAGTTTCTTTTATCAATCCGAAACTAATAGCTCAAGAAAATCAAATCAATTTGCAAAATCCGATCAATATTGTTCGGCGCAGCAGCTAATAATTGCTCTTAAATAAGCTTCTCTTAAGCCATCTGCTCTTTATCACATTCTCATTCGCTCATAGTGCAGTTAGACACAAAAGAAAATGTAACACACATACATATGTAAATTTATGCTGCTCGGTCACTTGCTTATCATTTTGTATTCTATTCTTTAAGTTCGAAAATCACCTTCAAGCGAGCAACACCTATCTCTACTGTAATTGTATTAACTTTGCCTATACGATCATCGCGGACTAGGCATTAAATTAATAAATAAGCTAAATTAAATCGTGGTTTTATTATTTGCCTTCGTAAATAATTGGAGCCAGAGTTGCCGAAAAAGCTCGGCAGCTTCCAACATTTTGGTGACCCCGACGTGATCTATACACTCCGTGGTGTTTCGTTTAGTGTATCAAGTTCGTCAAAGTACAACGGTGTGAATCATTAACATTTGTGCAGAATAGTGCATTCAAATTAATAACACATCGCGTTGTACGACGAAACAGTGTAAAATATTAACATTTGTGCAAAATAGTGCATTCAAATTAACAATAAACTTCGTCGTACACTACAGTGCAAAGCGTTAAAATTTGTGCAAAATAGTGCATTCAAATTAATAAAAAATCTCGTCGTGTAAAATATTAACATTTATGCTCAAGTTATATATTAATTTGTGTATATAATAGTGCATGGCATTGTGCGTACATTATTATGAGTTTTTCTTATTCCTCTTTAATCGTCTGTTTCGTTCGTCGCGTTTGGCGCCTGCTGTGCATCGTCTGCATATAGGGAATTAATTGGAAGATCATCAGAGCCAATAAGGAAATTTTCAGATTTTACACATTAATAATTTATTTCAGCAAAGTTTCGGTCTTTTTATAAAAATAAGATCATCATCACGACATTTTCGTTTCAATGGAAATGTTGAAATTTTGTCTTCATCCTCAGTTTGAGTCTCTTCTGGTTCAGATGGATTGTCGTGAAATTCATATACGATCTCACCTGTCGGGGAAACACGTCCGTACTCATTTAGGTAATACTTGTTGCAGACTTCACGAATGATGCCAAATCGTAGTCCAACGTCCAGAGCTTTGCGCAATTGGCGTTTATTATATTTGCGTCTTGATCTGCAATTGATATTTTTGAGAGCTCTCGCAACCATTCGATACCAAAATTTGGGTGGACAAAGCTCCTTCATGGAGCCCATATGTGAATTTATTCATTGTTGTTTTCGATTAAAAATATTTCGTGATTTCAAAAAAAGAAGTCGTACTGAAACTACTCTGATTCTGAATACGTTTCTATTATATCAAAAACTGTTATTGTACAGCTTACTAGGTTGAAAAATATTCATAAATTTGAAGGGTCAATCAGAGTTTTCCTTCATATTTAATCTCAACTGCCTTCGGCTAACAATTAAATTTCAGCTGAACTTTTAAAGAGATTTTATATATTTATTCTCAATACCACAGACCATGCAATAAAATTTCATTTAAATATGATAAAGCAGCGTTTCATGTGCATATATATAGATACATTCATCTTTAAAATACCAACTCGTGCGCCGACAAAAATGTTAAGCCCCTATGGTCGAGCAACTTACAAGGCTGACATAAAGGTGAAAAAATGAAATGTCCCCTGTGCTGATTAAATATAACAAACGGCAAGCACAAAAATGTGGCTGCATAAAAATGCTGTTGTCTTTTTTTTAATATAAATATAAAAAAATAAAAGAGATTGAATTTAAATTCCCAAAGAGCTCCTTTACTCAAATTTCACAGCTGCTGACACGGAAAAATGTGAACAGCAACGCAAAAAAAAAACACAAGCAACGCTTCAGCCGAAAAATTCGCAATAAAGTCGTGAGAATAAAAGACAAGTTGACAGCCTGGTCGCCTGAACTTTGACATATCAACAAACCAAACAAAGCATGAGCCAATGTTTTGCTCCTCACTGCCTCATTTTAGATTTTATTAATAATAGCGGGCCCAAAAATATAATGCTGTTTGTTAAATTCGTAAATATAGCAGCAATTTTTGACGAGTCATAAAAAATTCTATAAAATATTTATTTTATTTATTTAGCAGTTTCATAAAATGTGACTCTAAAAACTAACTTATGTAAAGCACTAAAAAACTAAATATATAAAATGAAATAAAATATATAACAAACATAAAAAAAAATTAAAAATAAAGTTAATTCATGATAAAATTAAACAAAATTTAAATATAAACAAATTAATGGCAAAATTAATGGGTAACGTCCATATTGCAAATGCGTGGGGTTGGACATAAAATTTTTTGATCAATCTTTATAGAATCGAAGCGTTAAGATATTTGCCAAATTTCAGCATTCTAGCTTTAAAACTGTAGAAGTTACAGTTTTCCCGATTTGACACGCCCCCAATGGGCGTAGATATATCCGCCGTATCTTTTTGAGCTTGGGTGATTACCGCAAGTATGCATTCCAGATTTCAACTCTCTAGCTGTTCAACTAATATGATTTCTATGAACTATGGACGCAACCATTTTCCGATTTACCACGCCCCTAGTGGGCGTATCCGGAAAATCTTGACACTTTATAATTCGAGGGTATACACGAGGGTATATACAAATTTCAAGTCTCTAGCTTCAATAGCGTAGAAAAATATTGCATTCATACGGACAGACGGACAGACGGCCAGACGGACAGACGGACGGACAGCAAGACGGGCATTTCACAAAACCAATATACTCTTTTTCCCTTTGGGAAACGAGTATAAAAATTGAATAAAATAAATAATTAAACAAGTAAGAACGTTGCCTTAGGACGAAACCTGAAGCGTGATACTCGTTTCCCACAGGGGCATCTGGTATTTTAAATTTAATAATTAACTCAAATTTTGCATTTATGTAGATTCATGTGAATTTTATGCAATTTCAATTTTTGCAAATATAACTATGTTCATCAGGTAAATGAAAAGCGTGTAAGCAAAAGGGTCCGCGTTCGAGACGCGGCTGCGACGGCATGAAAATAGTTGCGCAGCTGTTCGTGCCTACATACATACATACCTGATGGGACCTATCGTCAATTTGTTTGTGTGTGAATAATTTTGTTTGGACTAAGTCGATTACACAAATATCGGTATTTGATATTTACATTTTTTGTCAGGATCACACACACAAAAAGAAAATAACATAACTGACCTAGGCTATACGAAAAATGATAATTTTAACAGATAAATTATTTGCAGGATATCAACATTAAATCGAATTACATATATTTCTCAGAAATGCCGTTTGTCATCTTAGCAATTCTTATTAAGCTTATTTATATAGGTGGCACAGGCATATGAATTTTGCAGCTGGGCGTTACAAATTTTGCTGCCAATTTGCCACGCCCCCAGTAGGCGTAGACATATCATATTTGGCAAGTTCCTAGAAGGAGTCGAGGGTAACGTAACTGTAAAGTTTGGATACTTACACTCCAAAAATGTGAAAGTTACAGGGTATTTTTTCGATATACCACGCCCCCAAAAGGGCGTAAGATTTATTTTTGGGGAATCAATAGAGGAGGCCTCCAGTAACACAAACATCCAATTTTGAAGCGTCTAGCTCTAAAAATATAGGAGCTATAAGCTTTTAGCGATTCGCCACGCCCCCTGAAGGCGTAGATATGTCCGCCATATCTTTTTGATCTTGGGTTGCTTATCCGAGTATATATATCAAATTTCAAGTCTCTAGCATCAATAGTGCTCAAAATATAGCTGAATTTGTAAAATCACTCTATATTCAGATCCGATTTGCCACACCCCAGTGGGCGTGGACATAAAATTTTTGTATCAATCTTTATAGAATCGAAGCGTTAAGATATGTGCCAAATTTCAGCATTCTAGCTTTAAAACTGTATAAATTTTTATACGGACAGACGGACAGACGGCCAGACGGACAGACGGACGGACAGCAAGACGGACATTTCACAAAACCAATATACTCTTTTTCCCTTTGGGAAACGAGTATAAAAATTGAATAAAATAAATAATTAAACAAGTAAGAACGTTGCCTTAGGACGAAACCTGAAGAGTGATACTCGTTTCCCAAAGGGGTATCTGGTATTTTAAATTTAATAATTTATCTCAAATTTTGCATTTACATAAATTGTAGATTCATGTGAATTTTATGCAATTTCAATTTTTGCAAATATAACTATGTGAATGAATTAGCTTTTTATAAAATGTAAAAAATTCAATAGAATCATATGCTGAAAGTTTCATCAAGTTCCGTTAAGTCAGTCACAATCTATTAAACAAACCATTTGGCCAATTATGACACGCACGCGTTAAGCAGCGACAGCAAAATACATTTACATTTACACATACATATCTATGTACATTGAAACGTGCAAGCGCGTTTGCTTATGCACGGTCACAATTAAATTCAGCGCCATTAATTCTAGCATATTCTTCAACCAAAATTGTTATTGAGTTGTGTTTGCATTTTCAGCCGCTTCTTTAGTTTTGTATTTGTCAAATATCGCCGTTTATACGCATACATTCAACCGACAACCGTTTTTGTATGTACACATATAAATACATACGTTCATATGCGCGCATTTCAGCTTTTTCTAAGAATCACAATTGCGATAGATTTATGTTTATATTGTGTTTGCATTAACAGCAGCTTCTATAGTTTTGTATTTGTCAAAAGTCGCCCTTGTAGTGAAGTAGTTTCAGATTTGCCAACAGGCAATGCAAAACTGATGTGGCGCATCAGGTAGATGAAAAGCGTTTAAGCATAGCTGGCCGTACTGGCAAATAAAGTACCCCCACCGAGTTGGTGGTATTATTGATAATTTATATTATTTTAGGCTTTATAATTATATAAATATTTCTATTGTTTACATTTAAGTTGACTCCAGTTTTGTCAATGTCTTTTTAATACTAAAAAAAAAGGGTCCGCGTTCGAGACGTTCGAGACGCGGCTGCGACGGCATGAAAATAGTTGCGCAGCTGTTTGTGCCTACATACATACATACCTGATGGGACCTATCGTCAATTTTTTTGTGTGTGAATAATTTTGTTCGGACTAAGTCGATTACACAAATATCGGTATTTGATATTTACATTTTTTGTCAGGGTCACACACACAAAAAGAAAATAACATAACTGACCTAGGCTATACGAAAAATGATAATTTTAACAGATAAATTATTTGCAGGATATAAACATTAAATCGAATTACATATATTTCTCAGAAATGCCGTTTGTCATCTTAGCAATTCTTATTATATAGGTAGCACAGGCATATGAATTTTGCAGCTGGGCGTTACAAATTTTGCTGCCAATTTGCCACGCCCCCAGTAGGCGTAGACATATCATATTTGGCAAGTTCCTAGAAGGAGTCGAGGGTAACGTAACTGTAAAGTTTGGATACTTACACTCCAAAAATGTGAAAGTTACAGGGTATTTTTTCGATATACCACGCCCCCAAAAGGGCGTAAGATTTATTTTTGGGGAATCAATAGAGGAGGCCTCCAGTAACACAAACATCCAATTTTGAAGCGTCTAGCTCTAAAAATATAGGAGCTATAAGCTTTTAGCGATTCGCCACGCCCCCTGAAGGCGTAGATATGTCCGCCATATCTTTTTGATCTTGGGTTGCTTATCCGAGTATATATATCAAATTTCAAGTCTCTAGCATCAATAGTGCTCAAAATATAGCTGAATTTGTAAAATCACTCTATATTCAGATCCGATTTGCCACACCCCAGTGGGCGTGGACATAAAATTTTTGTATCAATCTTTATAGAATCGAAGCGTTAAGATATGTGCCAAATTTCAGCATTCTAGCTTTAAAACTGTATAAATTTTTATACGGACAGACGGACAGACGGCCAGACGGACAGACGGACGGACAGCAAGACGGACATTTCACAAAACCAATATACTCTTTTTCCCTTTGGGAAACGAGTATAAAAATTGAATAAAATAAATAATTAAACAAGTAAGAACGTTGCCTTAGGACGAAACCTGAAGAGTGATACTCGTTTCCCAAAGGGGTATCTGGTATTTTAAATTTAATAATTTATCTCAAATTTTGCATTTATGTAGATTTCGTGTGAATTTTATGCAATTTCAATTTTTGCAAATATAACTATGTGAATGAATTAGCTTTTTATAAAATGTAAAAAATGCAATAGAATCATATGCTGAAAGTTTCATCAAGTTCCGTTAAGTCAGTCGCAATCTATTAAACAAACCATTTGGCCAATTATGACACGCACGCGTTAAGCAGCGACAGCAAAATACATTTACATTTACACATACATATCTATGTACATTGAAACGTGCAAGCGCGTTTGCTTATGCACGGTCACAATTAAAGTCAGCGCCATTCATTCTAGCATATTCTTCAACCAAAATTGTTATTGAGTTGTGTTTGCATTTTCAGCCGCTTCTTTAGTTTTGTATTTGTCAAATATCGCCGTTTATACGCATACATTCAACCGACAACCGTTTTTGTATGTACACATATAAATACATACGTTCATATGCGCGCATTTCAGCTTTTTCTAAGAATCACAATTGCGATAGATTTATGTTTATATTGTGTTTGCATTAACAGCAGCTTCTATAGTTTTGTATTTGTCAAAAGTCGCCCTTGTAGTGAAGTAGTTTCAGATTTGCCAACAGGCAATGCAAAACTGATGTGGCGCATCAGGTAGATGAAAAGCGTTTAAGCATAGCTGGCCGTACTGGCAAATAAAGTACCCCCACCGAGTTGATGGTATTATTGATAATTTATATTATTTTAGGCTTTATAATTATATAAATATTTCTATTGTTTACATTTAAGTTGACTCCAGTTTTGTCAATGTCTTTTTAATACTAAAAAAAAAAGGGTCCGCGTTCGAGACGTTCGAGACGCGGCTGCGACGGCATGAAAATAGTTGCGCAGCTGTTCGTGCCTACATACATACATACCTGATGGGACCTATCGTCAATTTTTTTGTGTGTGAATAATTTTGTTCGGACTAAGTCGATTACACAAATATCGGTATTTGATATTTACATTTTTTGTCAGGGTCACACACACAAAAAGAAAATAACATAACTGACCTAGGATATACGAAAAATGATAATTTTAGCAGATAAATTATTTGCAGAACTTCAACATTTAATCGAATTACATATATTTCTCAGAAATGCCGTTTGTCATCTTAGCAATTCTTATTATATAGGTGGCACAGGCATATGAATTTTGCAGCTGGGCGTTACAAATTTTGGTGCCAATTTGCCACGCCCCCAGTAGGCGTAGACATATCATATTTGGCAAGTTCCTAGAAGGAGTCGAGGGTAACGTAACTGTAAAGTTTGGATACTTACACTCCAAAAATGTGAAAGTTACAGGGTATTTTTTCGATATACCACGCCCCCAAAGGGGCGTAAGATTTATTTTTGGGGAATCAATAGAGGAGGCCTCCAGTAACACAAACATCCAATTTTGAAGCGTCTAGCTCTAAAAATATAGGAGCTATAAGCTTTTTGCGATTCGCCACGCCCCATGAAGGCGTAGGTATGTCCGCCATATCTTTTTGATCTTGGGTTGCTTATCCGAGTATATATATCAAATTTCAAGTCTCTAGCATCAATAGTGCTCAAAATATAGCTGAATTTGTAAAATCACTCTATATTCAGATCCGATTTGCCACGCCCCCAGTGGACGAAGAAGCGTTAAGATACGTGCCAAATTTCAGCATTCTAGCTTTAAAACTGTGGAAGTTACAGTTTTCCCGATTTGCCACGCCCCCAATGGGCGTAGATATATCCGCCATTACTTTTTGAACTTGGGTGGTCACCGCAAGTATACATTCCAAATTTCAACTCTCTAGCTCTTCAACTAATATGATTTCTATGATTTCTATTAACTATGGGCGCAACCATTTTCCGATTTGCCACGCCCCTAGTGGGTGTATCCGGAAAATCTTGACACTTTATAATTCGAGGGTATACACGAGTATATGTTCAAAATTTCAAGTCTCTAGCTTCAATAGCATAGAAAAATATTGCATTCATAGGGATAGACGGCCAGACGGACAGACGGACAGACAGCAAGACGGACATTTCACAAAACCAATATACTCTTTTTCGCTTTTGGAAATGAGTATAACAAGTAAGAACGTTGCCATAGGACGAAACCTGAAGCGTGATACTCGTTTCCCATAGGGGCATCTGGTATTTTAAATTTAATAATTTATCTCAAATTTTGCATTTACATAAATTGTAGATTCATGTGAATTTTATGCAATTTAAATTTTTGCAAATATAACTATGTGAATGAATTAGCATTTTTATAAAATGTAAAAAATTCAATAGAATCATATGCTGAAAGTTTCATCAAGTTCCGTTAAGTCAGTCGCAATCTATTAAACAAACCATTTGGCCAATTATGACACGCACGCGTTAAGCAGCGACAGCAAAATACATTTACATTTACACATACATATCTATGTACATTGAAACGTGCAAGCGCGTTTGCTTATGCACGGTCACAATTAAATTCAGCGCCATTCATTCTAGCATATTCTTCAACCAAAATTGTTATTGAGTTGTGTTTGCATTTTCAGCCGCTTCTTTAGTTTTGTATTTGTCAAATATCGCCGTTTATACGCATACATTCAACCGACCACCGTTTTTGTATGTACACATATAAATATATACGTTCATATGCGCGCATTTCAGCTTTTTCTAAGAATCACAATTTCGATTGATTTATTTTTATATTGTGTTTGCATTAACAGCAGCTTCTATAGTTTTGTATTTGTCAAAAGTCGCCCTTGTAGTGAAGTAGTTTCGGATTTGCCAACAGGCAATGTAAAACTGATGTGGCGCATCAGGTAGATGAAAAGCATGTAAGCAAAAGGGTCCGCGTTCGAGACGCGGCTGCGACGCCATGAAAATAGTTGCGCAGCTGTTCGTGCCTACATACATACATACCTGATGGGACTTATCGTCAATTTTTTTGTGTGTGAATAATTTTGTTCGGACTAAGTCGATTACACAAATATCGGTATTTGATATTTACATTTTTTAGACATAAAATCTTGTTATGAATCTTTAGAGAATCGTAGCATTAAGTTACGTGCCAAATTTCAGCATTCTAGCTTTAAAACTGTAGAAGTTACAGTTTTCCCGATTTGACACGCCCCCAATGGGCGTAGATATATCCGCCATATCTTTTTGAGCTTGGGTGGTTGTTGTTTGAATGGTGGATTTAATAAAACTAAAGAGAATTTCACAATGCATGTACTTATGTTGCTAACATAACATAACATAATAGGGATGCCAGATCATATTGAACTTACTGTTAATAATAATGTTAACGTACTATTTCAACACTTTTGCTTAAGTTTAATATTATCTGCAAAACTTAATTATTTTTCATTCCAAGAGAATCGACAAACTCGCAATGCTTTTGCTTACTTAAACATTTAGTTAATATGTCTGCTACATTGTTTTGTGTGCTTACGTATTCTAAGTTAATGTCATTATTATGAACTTTTTCTCGAATAAAATGAAACTTAACATCTATATGTTTAGTGCGCTTATGGTGGACAGGATTTAGCGCAATTTGTTTAGCGCTAATGTTGTCGCAAAAGATAGTCATCGAGTCCAGATTTGCGTATCCAATCTCTTGAAGCAGCCTGCGCAGGTACACGGCTTCTTTTGCTGATGTTGACAAAGCTACGTACTCTGCTTCAGTACTACTTTGTGCGACGACGGATTGCTTTGCTGATGCCCACGAAAATGCACTTCCAGCCAAAAAGAACGCGTAGCCAGAATATGATTTCCTGTCAATCACATCGTTAGCCCAGTCTGCATCTGCAAATCCAACCACAGGATCCGCTGACTGTTTGTAAACCAATGCCATGTTCATGGTGCCGGCCAGATAACGCAACACATGCTTAGCTGCCGTTTGATGTTCCACATGAGGGTCGATGTTACTTTGTGACAGTTTACATATGGCGTGTAAAATGTCCGGACGGCTCAATACTGCTAAATACATGAGCGAACCGATTAATGACTGAAAACTTGTTATATTTACCTTAGCACATTCAGTCTTTGTGCAACCAGCTTGGAAACCAGGATCTAATGGTGTAGATACTGGACGGCAGCATTCCATACCATACGTCTTCAAAAGATCATTTATGTATTTGCGTTGACACACACGGATTGTGCCTTGCTTGCCTTCTCTTTGTACCTCCAAGCCAAGGAAGTAGTTTAGCTGGCCTCCATCTTTCATGTCGAACCTTGATTTGATTTGCTGCTTGATGTCTTCGACGTTTTCTTCAGTTGGACATAAGATAATCAAGTCATCAACGTAAACTGCGATGTAGCTGTACTGTTGCTCTTCCCTTTTGAAATATAGACAGGCTTCATTTTTGCTTCTCTGAAAGCCCATCGTCTGGAGAACCTCGTTGAGGGTGTCGTTCCATACTCTGCCAGACTGCTTCAGCCCGTAGATGGCTTTGCGTAGTTTGAGAACTTTGCCACTGTTCTCCTCATCTACAAAGTTTGGCGGTTGCTTTAGGTAAACGTCTTCGTCCAGCTTGCTATTCAAGTAAGCGTTTGAAATGTCGACTTGGTGCATGTGCAACTTCTTCTCAGCTGCAATGGCAAACAGCATCCTGATTGTTTCATATCGTATGACAGGTGAGTACGTTTCCCAATAGTTGATGCCGAACTGTTGTCCACATCCTTTGGCTACAAGTCGCGATTTGAACCTTTCAATCGTCCCATCCTTGTCTTTCTTCACCCGAAAAACCCATTTAGTGCCTATAGCTTTTGCATTTTCCGGTAGATCAACTAATGACCATGTATCATTTGCTATAAGGGCATCGAATTCGGACTGCATTGATTTTTGCCACTCAACTTTGTGTTGGCCGTCTAGTGCCTCTTGCACTGACTGGGGTGTCTCGATGTCATCTATCTGGTTTGAACTTTGGAGCATATGATATTCCTTTCTTGGTCTTCCTCGCATTCCTGTACGAATAATTTTAGGTCTTCCAGCCGCACGTTTTGGTTGCTCACTACCCTCATCGCTGCTTTCGTCATCTGTTGCGGTAACAAACTGCTCCCCATCATCGCTGCTGTCTACGCTGTCTCTTATTATAGACTGCTCTTCGGTTACAGATGGATCTGGAACTTCTCTTGTTGACTCAAAGCGAATGATGTTTGTTGCAAAGTCGTTATTGATGTCTTTATTGAGGTGGTGTGTTGTATTGCAAAACTCACCTTCGACAAACTTGACATCTCGGCGCTCAATAACTCCTTGCTTCTCTGGGTCATACAGGCGATATGCTTTTGCTCGAAAAGAGTAGCCCACAAAAATGTACTGCTTTCCTTTAGCCTGGAACTTTGACTTCTTCGTTTTATCCAGCGCAAAAACTGTTGATCCAAATATTCGCAGGTGCTTGACCGATGGCTTGCGTTTGTTCCATACTTCGAATGGCGTCCGATTATTTATTGCTCGTGAAGAACATCGATTTCTCAAATAAGCTGCTGTGTGCACAGCGTCAGCCCATAGAAATTCATATAAATTTGCATGTATTAGCAAACTTTTAGCCATTTCGACGATCGTACGGTTTGCCCGCTCAGCAACTCCGTTTTGCTGGGGTGTGTACGGAACGGTTAACTGGCGTCTAATGCCGCACAAACTTAAGAAATTGTCAAACTCTTTATTAACAAATTCTTTGCCATTGTCACTTTGCAAACATTTTATCTTTTTACCCGTTTGACATTCTACGTAACTTTTGAATATTTTGAACTTATCAAAAACTTCGCTTTTAGCTTTCAAAAAGTAGACATGTATTTTTCGCGAAAAATCGTCGATGAATGTTACGAAGTACCGATTACCAGCAAGTGATTTAATGTTCATTGGGCCGCACACGTCTGTGTGTATAAGCTCTAATATGCCTTTTGTAACACGATTTGTTTTCTTTGGGAATGGTAACGCGCATAGTTTAGCCTTGTTGCAGGTGTCACAATTTATTTCAGACTGAATTCCTGGAAAACACATTCCCTTCACTAATTGTTCCTGTTCAAGTTTTTTCAAGCTTTGAAAATTAAGGTGTCCGTACCGATTATGCCATTTTGCTGCACTTTCATTTAACAAATGAATCGAACTTGTTTGAGGTTTCATGTCATAAACATACAAATCGTTTTCGCGATGTGCTTTCAACATTATTTTTCCTCGTTTGTCTTTTATCACCGCTTCTTTATTTCCAAATGTTGTGAAATTCTGATGTTCAGCTGCTGTGCTGACTGACAAAAAATTCATTTGCAGTTCTGGGACGTACAAAACGTTCCGTAGTTCAATATTAACATCATTTTCCTTGAATTTCACTGTTCCTATGCCAGGTGACTCTATATATTTTTCTGCAGCTAACTTGACCATGGACTTTTTCTGTACATAATCTTTAAACAAACTTAGCTCACAACACATATGAGAAGTCGCTCCACTGTCAATACACCAAATATATTTGTTTTGCCTGGCAATGCTGTTGCATGTATGCATTACACAATTGTTCGCTCGCTCTTCTACTGCTTGCTGATTCGCTTTCTTGCTTCGACACTCGGCGGCTCGGTGTCCCGTCTTATTACAGTTATAGCATTTGCCGTTGAATTTCTTTGGCGCGTTGCTTTGTTTTTTGCGTTGCTTTTGATCGCCGTTTCTTTCTGCGTTTGTATGTGCGTACACAGCTTCTTCCAAACGTTCTTGCTCATCGAATTCCTCTTTACGCGCTCCTTCTTCAAGAAGCTTTGCTTTTAGTGCGTCGAAAGTAGGTAAATTGTCACGCGTTTCGATGGCCACAATAAAATTTTCGAAATTACTTGGGAGGCTTGTAAGCAACATTATCACTTTTAATTCGTCATTTAGGTGAATGTCTAATTCCGCTAGCTTGTCCATTATTTCGATAAATAAGTTTATATACTCGGACACTTTATCACCTTGTTTCATCTTTAGTCGAATTAGTTTCTGATACAATTGAACTTTTCGCACTGGCCCGACCTGCACATGTACTTGTTTTAAAGCATCCCATGCTCCCTTAGGTGTTGTGCACGCCTTAATGTGCATCAACTGGGACGGCTTTACGTTTAGTATTATGCACGCTAGCGCCTTTTGGTCACTTTTGACCCACTGTGCAGCAGCACTTGCTTCCTCTGGCTTAACCAGGGTGCCGTTTGTGATTTCCCACACATCTGCTGTCACCAATACGCTGCGCATAGTCATGCACCATGTCTCGTAATTGTCTTCGCCTAGTTTTTCAATTTGTAGTGTTACACTCATTTTGTAACGTGTTTCCAAATTAAAGTACACAACTAAAATTTGCGAATTTTATTAAATCCCGAACTGCGTAACCTGGGCCCATAACCTGTTGTTTGTATGGTGGATTTAATAAAACTAAAGAGAATTTCACAATGCATGTACTTATGTTGCTAACATAACATAACATAATAGGGATGCCAGATCATATTGAACTTACTGTTAATAATAATGTTAACGTACTATTTCAACAGTGGTCAACGCAAGTATACATTCCAAATTTCAACTCTCTAGCTCTTCAACTAATATGATTTCTATTAACTATGGGCGCAACCATTTTCCGATTTGCCACGCCCCTAGTGGGCGTATCCGGAAAATCTTGACACTTTATAATTCGAGGGTATACACGAGTATATGTTCCAAATTTCAAGTCTCTAGCTTCAATAGCGTAGAAAAATATTGCATTCATACGGACAGACGGACGGACAACAAGACGGACATTTCAGAAAACCAATATACTCTTTTCCCTTTGGGAAACGAGTATAATGAAAACAAACAACAAATTTTAAATCAAAAATAAATAAAATAATAAAATAAATAAATATACGAAAAATGATAATTTTAGCAGATAAATTATTTGCAGAACTTCAACATTAAATCGAATTACATATATTTCTCAGAAATGCCGTTTGTCATCTTAGCAATTCTTATTATATAGGTGGCACAGGCATATGAATTTTGCAGCTGGGCGTTACAAATTTTGCTGCCAATTTGCCACGCCCCCAGTAGGCGTAGACATATCATATTTGGCAAGTTCCTAGAAGGAGTCGAGGGTAACGTAACTGTAAAGTTTGGATACTTACACTCCAAAAATGTGAAAGTTACAGGGTATTTTTTCGATATACCACGCCCCCAAAGGGGCGTAAGATTTATTTTTGGGGAATCAATAGAGGAGGCCTCCAGTAACACAAACATCCAATTTTGAAGCGTCTAGCTCTAAAAATATAGGAGCTATAAGCTTTTTGCGATTCGCCACGCCCCCTGAAGGCGTAGGTATGTCCGCCATATCTTTTTGATCTTGGGTTGCTTATCCGAGTATATATATCAAATTTAAAGTCTCTAGCATCAATAGTGCTCAAAATATAGCTGAATTTGTAAAATCACTCTATATTCAGATCCGATTTGCCACGCCCCCAGTGGGCGTGGACATACAATTTTTTTATCAATCTTTATAGAATCGAAGCGTTAAGATACGTGCCAATTTTCAGCTTTCTAGCTTTAAAACTGTAGAAGTTACAGTTTTCCCGATTTGCCACGCCCCCAATGGGCGTAGATATATCCGCAATTACTTTTTTTACTTGGGTGGTCACCGCAAGTATACATTCAAAATTTCAACTCTCTAGCTCTTCAACTAATATGATTTCTATGATTTCTATTAACTATGGGCGCAACCATTTTCCGATTTGCCATGCCCCTAGTTGGTGTATCCGGAAAATCTTGACACTTTATAATTCGAGGGTATACACGAGTATATGTTCAAAATTTCAAGTCTCTAGCTTCAATAGCGTAGAAAAATATTGCATTCATAGGGATAGACGGCCAGACGGACAGACGGACAGACAGCAAGACGGACATTTCACAAAACCAATATACTCTTTTTCCCTTTTGGAAATGAGTATAACAAGTAAGAACGTTGCCATAGGACGAAACCTGAAGCGTGATACTCGTTTCCCACAGGGGCATCTGGTATTTTAAATTTAATAATTTATCTCAAATTTTGCATTTACATAAATTGTAGATTCATGTGAATTTTATGCAATTTCAATTTTTGCAAATATAACTATGTGAATGAATTAGCTTTTTATAAAATGTAAAAAATTCAATAGAATCATATGCTGAAAGTTTCATCAAGTTCCGTTAAGTCAGTCGCAATCTATTAAACAAAACGTTTGGTCAATTATGACACGCAGCGACAGCAAAATATATTTACATTTACACATATGTACATACATTGAAACGTGCAAGCGCGTTTGCTTATTCATGGTCACAAATAATTCATTCTAGCATATTCTTCAACCAAAATTGTTATTGAGTTGTGTTTGCATTTTCAGCCGCTTCTTTAGTTTTGTATTTGTCAAATATCGCCGTTTATACGCATACATTCAACCGACCACCGTTTTTGTATGTACACATATAAATATATACGTTCATATGCGCGCATTTCAGCTTTTTCTAAGAATCACAATTTCGATTGATTTATTTTTATATTGTGTTTGCATTAACAGCAGCTTCTATAGTTTTGTATTTGTCAAAAGTCGCCCTTGTAGTGAAGTAGTTTCGGATTTGCCAACAGGCAATGCAAAACTGATGTGGCGCATCAGGTAGATGAAAAGCATGTAAGCAAAAGGGTCCGCGTTCGAGACGCGGCTGCGACGGCATGAAAATAGTTGCGCAGCTGTTCGTGCCTACATACATACATACCTGATGGGACTTATCGTCAATTTTTTTGTGTGTGAATAATTTTGTTCGGACTAAGTCGATCACACAAATATCGGTATTTGATATTTACATTTTTTAGACATAAAATCTTTTTATGAATCTTTAGAGAATCGTAGCATTAAGTTACGTGCCAAATTTCAGCATTCTAGCTTTAAAACTGTAGAAGTTACAGTTTTCCCGATTTGCCACGCCCCCAATGGGCGTTGATATATCCGCCATATCTTTTTGAGCTTGGGTGGTCAACGCAAGTATACATTCCAAATTTCAACTCTCTAGCTCTTCAACTAATATGATTTCTATTAACTATGGACGCAACCATTTTCCGATTCGCCACGTCCCTAGTGGGCGTATCCGGAAAATCTTGACACTTTATAATTCGAAGGTATACACGAGTATATGTTCCAAATTTCAAGTCTCTAGCTTCAATAGCGTAGAAAAATATTGCATTCATACGGACAGACGGACGGACAACAAGATGGACATTTCAGAAAACCAATATACTCTTTTCCCTTTGGGAAACGAGTATAATGAAAACAAACAACAAATTTTAAATCAAAAAAATAAGGCAAAGCTAAAGAATATATAGAAATAAAAAAAATAAAAATGTATGTAATATAGTATAAAATATACATAAATTTAATTAAAATCTATATTACATTTATTTATTTTACTTTTTTTTTTTAAATTCATATATTACTATTTTATATTTTATCTATTTATTTTAATATATTTTTGGATGTATATTTTATTTGTTTTATATTGCTTTTTATTTATGTTATTCTTATTTATTTTAATTTTTTTTATTTATTTATTTTTTTTTATTTACTTCACTTCTTTAATTTATAATATATAATATTTTATGAAATTATTTTATACTTCTTATGCCGTTAATTTTGTTTATTATTAAATTTTGTTTAGTTTTATCATGAATTAACTTTATTTTGAATTTTTTTAATATAACTAAAGTAAATTAAATAAAATAAATAAATAAACAAGTAAGAACGTTGCCTTAGGACGAAACCTGAAGCGTGATACTCGTTTCCCACAGGGGCATCTGGTATTTTAAATTTAATAATTTATCTCAAATTTTGCATTTATGTAGATTCATGTGAATTTTATGCAATTTCAATTTTTGCAAATATAACTATGTGAATGAATTAGTTTTTTATAAAATGTAAAAAATTCAATAGAATCATATGCTGAAAGTTTCATCAAGTTCCGTTTAATCAGTCGCAATCTATTAAACAAACCATTTGGCCAATTATGACACGCACGCGTTAAGCAGCGACAGCAAAATACATTTACATTTACACATACATATCTATGTACATTGAAACGTGCAAGCGCGTTTGCTTATTCATGGTCACAAATAATTCATTCTAGCATATTCTTCAACCAAAATTGTTATTGAGTTGTGTTTGCATTTTCAGCCGCTTCTTTAGTTTTGTATTTGTCAAATATCGCCGTTTATACGCATACATTCAACCGACCACCGTTTTTGTATGTACACATATAAATATATACGTTCATATGCGCGCATTTCAGCTTTTTCTAAGAATCACAATTGCGATTGATTTATGTTTATATTGTGTTTGCATTAACAGCAGCTTCTATAGTTTTGTATTTGTCAAAAGTCACCCTTGTAGTGAAGTAGTTTCGGATTTGCCAACAGGTAATGCAAAACTGATGTGGCGCAGCAGGTAGATGAAAAGCGTGTAAGCAAAAGGGTCCGCGTGATATGCCACGCCCCCAGTAGGCGTAGACATATCATATTGGGCAAGTTCCTAGAAGGAGTCGAGGGTAACGTAACTGTAAAGTTTGGATACTTACACTCCAAAAATGTGAAAGTTACAGGGTATTTTTTCGATATACCATGCCCCCAAAGGGGCGTAAGAGTTATTTTTGGGGAATCAATAGAGGAGGCCTCCAGTAACACAAACATCCAATTTTGAAGCGTCTAGCTCTAAAAATATAGGAGCTATAAGCTTTTAGCGATTCCCCCTGAAGGCGTAGATATGTCCGCCATATCTTTTTGATCTTGGGTTGCTTATCCGAGTATATATATCAAATTTCAAGTCTCTAGCATCAATAGTGCTCAAAATATAGCTGAATTTGTAAAATCACTCTATATTCAGATCCGATTTGCCACACCCCAGTGGGCGTGGACATAAAATTTTTGTATCAATCTTTATAGAATCGAAGCGTTAAGATATTTGCCAAATTTCAGCATTCTAGCTTTAAAACTGTAGAAGTTACAGTTTTCCCGATTTTCCACGCCCCCAATGGGCGTAGCTCTTCAACTAATATGATTTCTATGATTTCTATTAACTATGGGCGCAACCATTTTCCGATTTTCCACGCCCCTAGCGGGCGTATCCGGAAAATCTTGACACTTTATAATTCGAGGGTATACACGAGTATATGTTCCAAATTTCAAGTCTCTAGCTTCAATAGCGTAGAAAAATATTGCATTCATACGGACAGACGGCCGGACAGCAAGACGGACATTTCACAAATCCAATATACTCTTTTTCCCATTGGGAAACGAGTATAATAATGAATAATATAAATAACATAATTTTATAAAATTAATTTAATTTTCCATTTAATTTGTTTATATTTAAATTTTTTTTTAATTTTATCATGAATGAACTTTATTTTTAATTTTTTTTTATGTTTGTTGTATATTTTATTTTATTTTATATATTTATTTTTTTAGTGCTTTACATCTAAGTTGGTTTTTAGAGTCACATTTTATGAAACTGCTAAATAAATAAAATAAATATTTTATAGAATTTTTTATGACTTGTCAAAAATTGCTGCTATATTTACGAATTTAACGAACAGCATTATATTTTTGGGTCCGCTATTATTAATAAAATCTAAAATGAGGCAGTGAGAAGCAAAACATTGGCTCATGTTTTGTTTGGTTTGTTGATATGTCAAAGTTCAGGCGACCAGGCTGTCAACTTGTCTTTTATTCTCACGACTTTATTGCGAATTTTTCGGCTGAAGCGTTGCTTGTGTTTTTTTTTGTTTTTATACTCGTCCGTCCGTCTGTCCGTCTGGCCGTCTGTCCGTCTGTCCGTATGAATGCAATATTTTTCTACGCTATTGAAGCTAGAGACTTGAAATTTGGAACATATACTCGTGTATACCCTCGAATTATAAAGTGTCAAGATTTTCCGGATACGCCCACTAGGGGCGTGGAAAATCGGAAAATGGTTGCGCCCATAGTTAATAGAAATCATAGAAATCATATTAGTTGAACAGCTAGAGAGTTGAAATGTTTGGAATGTAGAAGGTGACCCCCCAAATTCAAAAAGATATGGCGGATATATCTACGCCCATTGGGGGCGTGGCAAATCGGGAAAACTGTAACTTCTACGGTTTTAAAGCTAGAATGCTGAAATTTGGCACGTATCTTAACGCTTCGATTCTATAAAGATTGATAAAAAAATTTATGTCCACGCCCACTGGGGGCGTGGCAAATCGGATCTGAATATAGAGTGATTTTACAAATTCAGCTATATTTTGAGCACTATTGATGCTAGAGACTTGAAATTTGATATATATACTCGGATAAGCAATCCAAGATCAAAAATATATGGCGGATATACCTACGCCTTCAGGGGGCGTGGCAAATCGCAAAAAGCTTATAGCTCCTACAGTTTTAGAGCTAGACGATTCCAAATTGGATGTTTGTGTTACTGGAGGCCTCCTCTATTGATTCCCAAAATAAATCTTACGCCCCTTTGTGGGCGTGGTATATCGATAAAATACCCTGTAACTTTCACATTTTTGGAGTGTAAGTATCCAAACTTTACAGTTACGTTACTCGACTCCTTCTAGGAACTTGCCAAATATGATATGTCTACGCCTACTTGGTGCATGGCAAATTGGCAGCAAAATTTGTAACGCCCAGCTGCAAAATTCATATGCCTGTGCCACCTATATAAATAAGCTTAATAAGAATTGCTAAGACGACAAACGGCATTTCTGAGAAATATATGTAATTCGATTTAATGTTGAAGTTCTGCAAATAATTTAGATAGAAATCAATCATGGCAAATTGGCAGCAAAATTTGTGACGCCCAGCTGCAAAATTCATATGTCTGTGCCACCTATATAATAAGAATTGCTAAGACGACAAACGGCATTTCTGAGAAATATATGTAATTCGATTTAATGTTGAAGTTCTGCAAATAATTTATCTGTAAAAATATTTTTCGTATAGCCTAGGTCAGTTATGTTATTTTCTTTTTGTGTGTGTGACCCTGAAAAAAAATCATCAAACATCGGTATCAAATACCGATATTTGTGTAATCGACTTAGTCCGAACAAAATTATTCACACACAAAAAAATTGACGATAGGTCCCATCAGGTATGTATGTATGTAGGCACGAACAGCTGCGCAACTATTTTCATGCCGTCGCAGCCGCGTCTCGAACGCGGATCCTTTTTTTTTAGTATTAAAAAGACATTGACAAAACTGGAGTCAACTTAAATGTAAACAATAGAAATATTTATATAATTATAAAGCTTAAAATAACATAAATTATCAATAATACCACCAACTCGGTGGGGGTACTTTATTTGCCAGTACGGCCAGCTATGCTTAAACGCTTTTCATCTACCTGATGCGCCACATCAGTTTTGCATTGCCTGTTGGCAAATCCAAAACTACTTCACTACAAGGGCGACTTTTGACAAATACAAAACTATAGAAGCTGCTGTTAATGCAAACACAATATAGACATAAATCTATCGCAATTGTGATTCTTAGAAAAAGCTGAAATGCGCGCATATGAACGTATGTATTTATATGTGTACATACAAAAACGGTTGTCGGTTGAATGTATGCGTATAAACGGCGATATTTGACAAATACAAAACTAAAGAAGCGGCTGAAAATGCAAACACAACTAAATAACAATTTTGGTTGAAAAATATGCTAGAATTAATGGCGCTGAATTTAATTGTGACCATGCATAAGCAAACGCGCTTGCACGTTTCAATGTACATACATATGTTTGTGTAAATGTAAATGTATTTTGCTGTCGCTGCTTAACGCGTGCGTGTCATAATTGGCCAAACGTTTTGTTTAATAGATTGCGACTGACTTAACGGAACTTGATGAAACTTTCAGCATATTATTCTATTGAATTTTTTACATTTTATAAAAAGCTAATTCATTCACATAGTTATATTTGCAAAAATTGAAATTGCATAAAATTCACATGAATCTATATAAATGCAAAATTTGAGATAAATTATTATATTTAAAATACCAGATGCCCCTGTGGGAAATGTTGCGTTGCTGTTCACATTTTTCCGTGTCAGCAGCTGTGACATTTGAGAAAAGAAGCTCTTTGGGAATTTCAATTCAATCTCTTTTATTTTTTTATATTTATATTAAATAAAAGACAACAGCATTTTTATGCAGCCACATTTTTGTGCCATGCCGTTTGTTATATTTAATCAGCATAGGGGACATTTCATTTTTTCACCTTCATGTCAGCCTTGTCATCGTTGTCATCATTGCCTCATTGCCATCGACATCATCATTGGCTCTGCTGCGCTTTTTATGCTATTCAATTGCCAGCCAGTCATTCTCTTCTCCTCTCTCACCCACTCCCCCCACCCACCCCTCTCTTTCTCTCTCGCTCCACTCATCGTTCAAAAATGGCAAATGTCTGCAGTTATTGACGCTGCTAATATTTTGATGTTTCTTTCTGCCCTGCGACCGCATATCAAATAATGTGACACTAAAACCTCACACTCGCCTTCCAACCCGCATATGCAATATGGACGTTATGCAATATGGACGTTACCCTCTCTCTCTCTCTCTCTCTCTCTGTGTGTATGTGTGTGTGTTAGTTTTTTTGTTTGCTCGCTCCATAAATAGAATGCACATTTATTGCTCAGCTTGCGCAAATGTCTAGGAATAAGCAGCGTCCTGTCGTCTAATAATCACAAGCGACAGACAGTCGTGTGTCGCTTCATAAAGTTGCTGATGCTAAACTAAATGCAGTAATTAGTTGCCATGGTGATTAAATAGTGCAGGGAGTAATTAAATAATGCAGGGAGACATAATTTGATGACAGTGTAAAAGGCTTGTTAAATAATAAATGTATGGTAATAATTATATTTGTTACATAATTAAAATAAAATATAAATAAAGGTAGATGAAAAGCAATGTGGACGTTACCCTCTCTCTCTCTTTCTCTCTCTCTCTCTTTGTGTATGTGTGTGTTAGTTAATTTTTTTTTGCTCGCTCTATAAATAGAATGCACTTTTATTGCTAAGCTTGCGCAAACGTCTAGCAATAAGCAGCGTCCTGTCGTCTAATAATCACAAGCACTATATATATATATATATATATATACATATAATTTAAATTAATTGAGAATGAAATTAAATAAATACAGTTCATAAAATATAAATATATATACATATTCTTTAAAAACAAAAATTTGTTAATCCAAAATTTCAATTTAATGCTTTCAAATGCTATTTCCAAAGACGAAAGTATACTAATAGTAGAAAATATGATAGACCACGATTCTAAGACCATTTGCGCAATTGGCGTTCATTATATTTGCGTCATGATCTGCAATTGATATTTTAAAGAGCTCTCGCAACTATTCGATACCAAAATGTGGGTGGACAAAGCTCCAGATAATACCCATATGTGAATTTATTCATTGTTGTTTTCGATTAAAATATTTTGTGTTTTCAAAAGAAGAAGTCTATTATATCAAAAACTGTTATTGTACAGCTTACTAGCTTGAAAAATATTCATAAATTTGAAGGGTCAATCAGAGTTTTCCTTCATATTTAATCTCAACCGCCTTCTGCTAACAATTAAATTTCAGCTGAACTTTTAAAG
This sequence comes from Drosophila meridiana, assembly GCA_035045185.1. Lineage (NCBI taxonomy): Eukaryota > Metazoa > Arthropoda > Insecta > Diptera > Drosophilidae > Drosophila > Drosophila meridiana. The sequence goes on along the minus strand of JAWNPF010000103.1, from coordinate 20,070 downwards.
AGATTTTATATATTTATTCTCAATACCACAGACCATGCAATAAAATTTCATTTAAATATGTTAAAGCAGCGTTTCATGTGCATATATATAGATACATTCATCTTTAAAATACCAACTCGTGCGCCGAAAAAAATGTTAAGCCATTATGGTCGGGCAATTGACAAGGCTGACATGAAGGTGAAAAAATGAAATGTCCCCTGTATATAACAAACGGCATGGCACAAAAATGTGGCTGCATAAAAATGCTGTTGTCTTTTATTTAATATAAATATAAAAAAATAAAAGAGATTGAATTGAAATTCCCAAAGAGCTCCATTACTCAAATGTCACAGCTGCTGACACGGAAAAATGTGAACAGCAACGCAAAAAAAAAAAACAAAAAAAAAAAAACACAAGCAACGCTTCAGCCGAAAAATTCGCAATAAAGTCGTGAGAATAAAAGACAAGTTGACAGCCTGGTCGCCTGAACTTTAACATATCAACAAATCAAAAAACATGAGCCAATGTTTTGCTTCTCACTGCCTCATTTTAGATTTCATTAATAATAGCGGGCCCGAAAATTTAATGCTGTTCGTTAAATTCGTAAATATAGCAGCAATTTTTGACAAGTCATAAAAAATTCTATAAAATATTTATTTTATTTATTTAGCAGTTTCATAAAATGTGACTCTAAAAACTAACTTAGATGTAAAGCACTAAAAAAATAAATATATAAAATAAAATAAAATATACAACACACATAAAAAAAATTAAAAATAAAGTTCATTCATGATAAAATTAAACAAAATTTAAATGTAAACAAAATTAATGGCAAATTAAATTAATTTTATAAAATTATGTTATTTATATTATTCTCTTTTTATTTATTTATTATATTCAATTTTTTTTTAGTTATATTAAAAAAATTCAAAATAAAGTTAATTCATGATAAAACTAAACAAAATTTAATAATAAACAAAATTAATGGCATAAGAAGTATAAAATAATTTCATAAAATATTATATATTATAAATTAAAGAAGTGAAGTAAATAAAAAAAAATAAATAAATAAAAAAATTAAAATAAATTGGAATAAAATAAATAAAATGCATATAAAATGCAATATAAAAGAAATAAAATATACATCCAAAAATATATTACAATAAATAGATAAAATATAAAATAGTAATATATGAATTTAAAATAAAGTAAAATAAATAAATGTAATATAGATTTTAATTAAATTTATGTATATTTTATTCTATATTACATACATTTTTATTTGTTTTATTTCTATATATTCTTTTGCTTTGCCTTATTTTTATTGATTTAAAATTTGTTGTTGTTTTTCCAAACGGAAAAAAGAGTACATTGGTTTTGTGAAATGTCCGTCTTGCTGTCCGTCCGTCTGTCCGTATGAATGAATATTTGAATATTTTTCTGAATGAATATTTTTCTACGCTATCGAAGCTAGAGACTTGAAATTTGGAACATATATTCGTGTATACCCTCGAATTATAAAGTGTCAAGATTTTCCGGATACGCCCACTAGGGGCGTGGCAAATCGGAAAATAGTGCGCCCATAGTTAAGAAATCATATTAGTTGAAGAGCTAGAGAGTTGAAATTTGGAATGTATACTTTCGTTGACCACCCCAGCTCAAAAAGATATGGCAGATATATCTACGCCCTTTGGGGGCGTGGCAAATCGGGAAAACTGTAACTTCTACAGTTTTAAAGCTAGAATGCTGAAATTTGGCTATAAAGATTCATAAAAATATTTGATGTCCACGCCCACTGGGGGCGTGGAAAAGCGCATCTGAATATATAGTGATTTTACAAGATCAGCTATATTTTGAGCACTATTGATGCTAGAGACTTGAAATTTGATATATATACTCGGATAAGCAACCCAAGATCAAAAAGATATGGCGGAAATACCTACGCCTTCAGGAGGCGTGGCAAATCGCAAAAAGCTTATAGCTCCTACAGTTTTAGAGCTAGACGATTCCAAATTGGATGTTTGTGTTACTGGGGGCCCCTCCTCTATTGATTCCCCAAAAATAAATCTTACGCCCTTTTGGAAGAGTGGTATATCGAAAAAATACCCTGTAACATTCACATTTTTGGAGTGTAAGCATCCAAACTTTTCAGTTACGTTAGCCTAGACTCCTTCTAGGAACCAAATATGATATGTCTACTCCTACTGGGGGCAAATTGGCAACAAAATTTGTAACGACCAGCTTCAAAATTCATATGCCTGTGCCAACTATATAAATAATGTAGTATATGGTGTAAAATAAAACACATCTATCTTGGTTCAACTCTTAATCGAGAGTGTTTTAATGTTTTTTATTCAATTAAATATTTGTCTTATTAAATACAATATTCTAGGTGAGCTCTGCCGCTAAAAGCGTCGGCAGAGAGAGAGAGAGAGAGAGAGTTGCAGTACATATGTGCCAATATGCTTATGTATATAAACGTATATATGTACAGACGGTACATACTCAAGAAGTGCTTGGACTAGCATTCTGACGCTTCGGCCCGTCCGCATAAGCGATGGATCGTATTACTGTGCTGAGGGTGTCGTATTGAAACAGTAAGTGAAATATTGTATCCAAACATCCCAATCGTTCTTATCTTTAAAGATGTAAAAACGAACGTATTCATTGAATGTTCGATGACTTCGTTCTACTGTACCTAATGTTTGGTGATGATGTGCTGTAGACGTTATATTATCAATCTTAAGATATTTGCACAAGTCAATTATATTATGACCTCCTTGAACTGGATTGTTATGGTATGTAGACAATATTGCTTCTTTTTCTTTCTCATTTTGAATGAGAGACACCGGTTTGAGTAGCGCTACTCTTAATGATTTCAAATTTTCATTGCCCAATTGCTTAAAAGTATCTATTGAAATGGATTCAAAGATCTTTTCGCTCGGTGCCACTTTTAGTTGGCTGATTTTAGATACACCGGCTTGCCATTCAAGCCTTTGGAAAAACTAACCTAAGTCGAGAATTTCATTGGAGTACAAATCGCTAACATTAATTCTTGCTATAACTTTTTTTCCGTGTTTAAATAAATGTACAAATCTGTTATTCGTAAGGTCACTACTTTTCGTACCTCGTCATTTGTGGTGACTTCGTATACGTTGGGCTTAGAAGCTTTTTCAAGACTTTGCTTTGGCAATAGTTCTTGTTTATTTTCTGCGCAGAAATTGTTTTGTCTACTTTGGTGCCTGGTAGTGACTTCCAGGACTTTTTTATTCATAGCAATTAAGTCGGATATTGTTATCCTTGACAGGGCATCTGCCACAAAATTATCTTTCCCTCTCAGATACTCTACCGTAAAATCATCATTCTTAAGTCTCAATTTTTGTTTATAGAAGTCGTTTGTTGTGATTGGTTCGGTTTCAAGTCCGAACACATCACTATACTCGGTGCATATTTCTTCAAGTTGTTTTTTAAACAAACTTGGAAAATTTTTCTTTAATTTTTTAATTACAGACTCTTTTCTATTGTCTTTTAGATGTTGAACTACATTGTAGTTCGAAAGGGATTCAAATTTTATGTTATTAATACCTACTGTTTGGCATTTATCTGTGGTATTTAAAAATCGGACAAAAGTATTTTTTGCTGTAGCAATAGTGTTTGCAACATAAACACCCGGTTTAATTTCCTGATTTGGAATTAAAATGTTTTCTTCTGCTGAAGACAACTCTATTTTGCGTATCCCTTTTGATCTTGCTGGTAGAAGTGTGGAATTAGTACCAGAACTAAATGTTATTGGAACATAGATAGGATACGTTAGGTTTTGTGGTCTAAGTATAAACCAATCTTCGGAACTATTGTAATCTAATTGACAATTAAATGTTTTTAAGAAATCTAGTTAAAATTGTATGCGTATAAACGGCGATATTTGACAAATACAAAACTAAGGAAGCGGCTGAAAATGCAAACACAACTCAATAACAATTTTGCTTGAAGCATGGCGTGACCAACGCTTGCACGTTGCAATGTATGTGTAAATGTAAATGTATTTTGCTGTTGCTGCTTAACGCTTGCGTGTCATAATTGGCCAAACGTTTTGTTTAATAAGGACTTAACGGAACTTGATTAAACTTTTTTCGAGTTAAAATAAAAGCGACTTTCTTCCAAACAAACCACAAGAAAAGTGTTTATACTTATCTACGACACCCCCCTACAAACATTGGTCCTTCGAGCCGGATATCTTCAACATCTGCAACCCCAGCGATTCACAGGCAACGAAATAAGTAACATTTTTCTTTTTCCTCCATTTCCGTGCACAGAGCAAACATATGTAGTGGTACCTAATCTGCCATACTCTAACTCTATATATGCTCATAGTGCAAACGTTTCTATATCTATACATTCTTATAAATATAGATGCGTATTCAGCTGTGTTAAATTTCTATTTGCACCAGCAGTCACTTCTTCATGTGTGTGTGTATATGTGGGTCACTAACCTCGCGTCCGTCAAATACATATATATTTCTCCGCAAATATATATGTATGTACTTGATATATAACTCCTATATATCAGTCCGAACCGCAGTCCGACAATAAAGCGCAACTAACCGACTCCCGGTCAGCTTGCATGCGCATATTTATATATATATTTATATATTTATATTTATATAATGAATATATTTATATTTATATATTCAAATGATTCAAAATAGAGTTCATTTGAAACATTGATAGACTAAACAGTTCATCAAAAAGATAATGATCTGTAGACGGAACAAGGTAGTTAAAATTGGGAGCTGACGACCAAGTAGTGTTAGGTATATTAAAGTCACCTAGCACTATAAATAAGTCATTATCATTTACATGTTCAAAAATTTCTTTAATACAAGTTATATGTTGTGCATAGACTTGTACATCAGAAGAGGGAGGAACATATGAGCAAGTGACATATATGCAAAGAGATGGGAGAATTATTTTAACCCCAATAATCTCAGCATCATAAAGTGCTTTGAAACTTAATGATTCGGAGAGAATATCGGCCTTAACAGCTATTAAGACACCCCCTCCTCTGCGAATCAATCGATCACCTCTATAAATAGTGAAGTTATTAGATAGAATCTCACAATTATAAATTTTAGGACTAAGCCACGTTTCAGTGAACACAATGACATCATATTGAAAACTGAAACTGCTCAAAAATAAACCATTAAGTTTGGAATTTAGGCCTCGAACGTTTTGATATCCCAAAGACAGATTCGGTAAAGAATTTATACTATTTAGTTTTTTGATACAATACTAACTGAAGATTGTACCGAAGTAGGGTTCAGTTTTACGGGAGGTAATCGGTTTCGATTCTTAGGCTTGAATTCATGTACAACTATATGCGGTGGCCAAAACTTGGCATCACATATAGTTGTGAAGTGCTCAACCGGCACACTGATTTTAAACGAAGCAATTTCACGTGGTGTTGCGAAATTAAACTTCGAGATAAAAACATTTGCTGAAGACTTACTAGCGATAAACGCAGATATTGCTTCGCACGTCGTGTCAGATGAAAGCCTGGATAAAAAAAACCTGCTTTCGAGGAGACACAACTGATAAAGTGGGCACCATGGGTTCAGAGGTCGCTAACAGATTGTTATTCACTGTTTGAACAACAACCGGGGACCCTTACTTTTATAGTGGGACTTTGATTAGGCTCGACAGTTTTATTAGAAGTACCAGTAGCACCAGGTGTTGTTGACAAGTCTACAGAAGGTGGATTGGAAATAGATTCTGGATTAGGGGAAGTAGGAGCTAAAGAATTTGGAGACAACATTGGTACAGAAGGTGGTACCAATAATGTTGTAGTCTCCATTAGATTGTGTGAAGTTTCAAAATTATACTGTTTTAATATTTCTTCACCAGCTTCTATATCACTAGAAAGCTGTTTTGAAATATTGCACAGTTTTAAAAATTGAACTCTCACCGAATTATACATCTTGGAAAAATTAATTTGTTTTTCCAAGCAACTCGGGCAAGACCAACGTAAACCACCGCAACCAATTTTGGTAGTGGACATGATTTTGTCATAGTCACGCCCAGTGAGGCCAACACATTTAGTGTGCATCAAGTTCTCACACAACCAGCAATTAACAAATTGTGCTTGTGCAGAGTCAACAACCTGCCTAAAAGAACATGATTTCTTACAGCATGTCATATTGGCAATTGGGGTTAAAGAAAATTGAAGCGAGAAAAAAACAAAAACAAAAAGCGAAAGAATGCAAAACTAAAAGAGATAAGAACGTGTTGAGAGCACTAAAAACAAACAACAACAAAAAGAGCGGCAATACTAATAAGAATCGCGCACAAATAAGAATACTGTGCACAAAACAAACTAATGAGAACAAATTCAGACACAAGTGTGTATGCAAGCAAAATGTAACATACAACAACAAGTGAGAGCAGATGAAACAGAAAGTCGGCAAACAGCGACGCAAAACAAAAACGATAATAGAAATCAAAATCGCCGATGCACCAAAACCGAAAATGAAAATCGGTAATAACTGAAGCACAAAGCACAGCGGATCAAACCTTGCACAGCATTGTAATGATAGTTATCCAAAGTTAACCGAACGCGATAGTGTGACAATTATAGTGATATAATAAGTGATAATTTAATTAAAACTCAAGAGCACAAAAAAATACGTGTGAACACTCTCAAATGAGAACTCTCTCTCTGCCTGTGCCAACCTGTTTTCGATAAGGTTTAAAATCGATAACAAAACAACCTAAATAAATATCGTTTTTTGGTAACAAACTTGACCTGCGCGTGCTATCGACGGACCCAACAAAAAAAATTCAAGTCTCTAGCTTGTCTAGATGCTTTAATCGACGCGTTCAAACATACGGACAGACGGACGGACGGACAGACAGACGGACAGGGCTAAATCGACTCAGCTCGTCGCCCTGATCAAGAATATATATACTTTATGGGGTCTGACACGCCTCCTTCTGCCTGTTACATACAATTAACAAAACCATTATACCCTGATTTCCCATTTTCAATGGGCTCAGGGTATAAAAATATGCACCGAGTATAGTGATGTGTTCGGACTTGAATTCGAACCAATCACAACAAACAACTTCTATAAGCAAAAATTGAGACTTAAGAATGATGATTTTACGGTAGAGTATCTGAGAGGGAAAGATAATTTTGTGGCAGATGTCCTGTCAATGATAACAATATCCGACTTAATTGATATGAATAAAAAAGTCCTGGAAGTCAGTACCAGGAACCAAAGTAGACAAAACAATTTCTGCGCAGAAAATAAACAAGAACTATTGCGAAAGCAAAGTCTTGAAAAAGCTTCTAAGCCCAACGTATACGAAGTCATCACAAATGACGAGGTACGAAAAGTAGTGACCTTGCCAATAACAAATTCGACATGTTTATTTAAACATGGAAAAAATGTTATAGCAAGAATTAATGTTAGCGATTTGTACTCCAAAGGAATTCTCGACTTAGGTCAGTTTTTCCAAAGCCTTGAATGGCAAGCCGGTGTATCTAAAATCAGCCAACTAAAAGTGGCACCGAGCGAAAAGATCTTTGAATCCATTTCAATAGATACTTTTAAGCAATTGGGCAATGAAAATTTGAAATCATTAAGAGTAGCGCTACTCAAGCCGGTGTCTCTCATTCAAAATGAGAAAGAAAAAGAAGCAATATTGTCTACATACCATAACGATCCAGTTCAAGGAGGTCATACAGGCATAACAAAAACTTTGGCCAAAGTAAAGAGACATTACTATTGGAAAAATATGACTCGTCATATAAAAGAGTACATACGTAAATCTCCAAAATGCCAAATGTTAAAAACGACATTACATACAAAGACCCCAATGACCCCAAACACTCCAATGTACGCTTTCGACAGAGTGATAGTAGACACAATTGTTCCACTACCACGTTCGGAAAATGGATATTAATACACAGTCGCTTTAATATGTGATTTGACAAAGTATTTAGTAGCTATTCCGGTTACAAACAAAAGCGCAACAACTGTCGCAAAAGCCATATTTGAATCTTTTATTATAAAGTACGGTCCACTGAAGACGTTCATAACGGACATGGGAACAGAATATAAGAATTCTATTATAAATGACTTGTGCAAATATCTTAGGATTGATAATATAACGTCTACAGCACATCATCACCAAACATTAGGTACAGTAGAACGAAGTCATCTTACATTCAATGAATAAGTTCGATCTTACATCTCTGCAGATAAGACCGATTGGGATGTTTGGATACAATATTTCACTTACTGTTTCAATACGACACCCTCGGTAGCACATAATTATTGTCCATACGAACTAGTTTTTGGCAGACTACCAAAACAGTTCATAGATTTTAACAATATAAATACGGTAGATCCACTATATAATATAGATGATTATGCTAAGGAAGTAAAGTTTAGAACGCGTATAAGAGAGCTCGTATTATGCTAGAAAAACATAAGGTTAAAAATAAGAAATACAAAGATGAGAAAATAAATAATTTTAATATAGAAATTGGAGACCAAGTTTTGTTAAAAAACGAAATTGTTCATTAATTAGAACCTTCATATATAGGACCATTTGAGGTCATTAGTGTAGAAAACAATAATAATATAATTATAAAGAACACGAAAAATAAGGAACAAAAAATTCATAAGGATAGGCTAAAATGAATTAATAAATCAAAAAAAAGAGAGAAAAAGAATATATATATATATTTAAAAAAAAACAAGTAAGAAAACTCTAGTCGGAGGTGCCCGAGTAGGAGATCCCCTGAACCCCGTCCGATTTGCATGGTTTAATACGCTATATAGCTTGCATATAACATTAAATTTTGCAAAATTAAATTATAATTTTGAAATTTTATTCAACTAGAATCTATGTAAATAAAAAATAAATTAATAATTAAATAAATAAACAAATTAACAAAAAAAAAGCAAAAAAAAAAACAAACATCACCGCACCTGGATTCGAACCAGTATCTATTTACTACATATGTATCGTTAAAGCACATCATCTCAACTAGCACAACCATATCATGTTTATACATTTAAACAAGTAAGAACGTTGCTTTAGGGCGAGACCTACAGCGTTATACTCGTTTCCCACATGGGCATCTGGTATTTTAAATTTAATAATTTATCTCAAATTTTGCATTTATGTAGATTCACGTGAATTTTCTGCAATTTCAATTTTTGCAAATATAACTATGTGAATGAATTAGTATTTTTATAAAATGTAAAAAATGCAATAGAATCATATGCTGAAAGTTTCATCAAGTTCCGTTAAGTCAGTCGCAATCTATTAAACAAAACGTTTGGCCAATTATGACACGCACGCGTTAAGCAACGACAGCAAAATATATTTACATTTACACATATGTACATACATTGAAACGTGCATGCGCGTTTGCTTATGCATGGTCACAAATAAATTCAGCGCCATTCATTCTAGCATATTCTTCAACCAAAATTGTTATTGAGTTGTGCTTGCATTTTCAGCCGCTTCTTTAGTTTTGTATTTGTCAAATATCGCCCTTTATACGCATACATTTAACCGACCACCGTTTTTGTATATACACATATAAATACATACATACGTTCATATGCGCGCATTTCAGCTTTTTCTAAGAATCACAATTGCGATTGATTTATGTTTATATTGTGTTTGCATTAACAGCAGCTTCTATAGTTTTGTATTTGTCAATAGTCGCCCTTGTAGTGAAGTAGTTTCGGATTTGCCAACAGGCAATGCAAAACTTATGTGGCGCAGCAGGTAGATGAAAAGCGTGTAAGCAAAAGGGTCCGCGTTCGAGACGCGGCGGCGACGGCATGAAAATAGTTGCGCAGCTGTTCGTGCCTACATGCATACATACTTTATGGGACCTATCGTCAATTTTTTTGTGCGTTAATAATTTTGCTCGGACTAAGTCGATTACACAAATATCGGTATTTGATGTTTACATTTTTTGTCAGGGTCACACACACAAAAAGAAAATAACATAACTGACCTAGGCTATACGAAAAATGATAATTTTAGCAGATAAATTATTTGCAGAACTTCAACATTAAATCGAATTACATATATTTCTCAGAAATGCCGTTTGTCGTCTTAGCAATTCTTATTAAGCTTATTTATATAGGTGGCACAGGCATATGAATTTTGCAGCTGGGCGTTACAAATTTTGTTGCCAATTTGCCACGCCCCCAGTAGGCGTAGACATATCATATTTGGCAAGTTCCTAGAAGGAGTCTAGGGTAACGTAACTGCAAAGTTTGGATGCTTACACTCCAAAAATGTGAAAGTTACAGGGTATTTTTTCGATATACCACGCCCCCAAAGGCGCGTAAGATTTATTTTTGGGGAATCAATAGAGGAGGCCCCCAGTAACACAAACATCCAATTTTGAATCGTCTAGCTCTAAAACTGTAGGAGCTATAAGCTTTTTACGATTTGCCACGCCCCCTGAAGGCGTAGGTATGTCCGCCATATCTTTTTGATCTTGGGTTGCTTATCCGAGTATATATATCAAATTTCAAGTCTCTAGCATCAATAGTGCTCAAAATATAGCTGATCTTGTAAAATCGCTATATATTCAGATCCGATTTGCCACGCCCCCAGTGGGCGTAGACACCAAATCTTTTTATTAATCTTTATAGAATCGTAGCGTTAATTTACGTGCAAAATTTCAGCATTCTAGCTTTAAAACTGTAGAAGTTACAGTTTTCCCGATTTGCCACGCCCCCAATGGGCGTAGATATATCCGCCATATCTTTTTGAGCTTGGGTGGTCAACGCAAGTATACATTCCAAATTTCAACTCTCTAGCTCTTCAACTAATATGATTTCTTAACTATGGGCGCAACCATTTTCCGATTTGCCACGCCCCTAGTGGGCGTGGCCGGAAAATCTTGACACTTTATAATTCGAGGGTATACACGAGTATATGTTCCAAATTTCAAGTCTCTAGCTTCAATAGCGTAGAAAAATATTGCATTCATACGGACAGACGGACAGACGGACAGACGGACAGACGGACATTTCACAAAACCAATATACTCTTTTTCCCTTTGGGAAACGAGTATAAAAAAATGAAAAAAGTTACGCTGTTGTCACTGAGTTTCGAACTCGGGACCTTTCGTTTACGCGCTTTGCATCTACCCACTACGCCACACCAGTATTGCATAGCTTATTGGCAAAACGTAAAGTAGTACTACAAGGGCGATATGTGACAAAACAAACAACAAACTAAAGATGCTAAAGAAGCCGATCAATCGCAATTGTAATTCCTAGAATATGCTGAACATACTGTACATACAAAAACGGTGGTCTGTTTGAATGTATGCGTGTAAAGGGCGATATATGACAAATACAAAACTATAGAAGCGGCTGAAAATGCAAACACAATTCATACACAGATTTGGTTGAAGAATATGCTAGAACGAATGGCCTTAAATGTATTTGTGCACATGCTTAGTAGACGCGCTTGCACGTTTCAATGTATGTGTATGTGTAAATGTTTTTTGCTGCGCGTCGCTGCTTGCCACGTGCGTGTGATAATTGGCTAAATGTTTTGTTTAATAAATCAGGACTGACTTAACGGAATTTAACGAAACTTTCGGCATATGATTTTATTGAATTTTTTGCATTTTATAAAAATGCTAATTTATTCACATGGTTATATTTGCAACAGACTTTCAATGGGTGTTTAATGGCAGGGTGGCAGTGAGGGGGGGGGGGTTAATTAGTAAAAAGACCCGGTATCCAAAAAATAAAAAAATAGAAATTGCATAAAATTCACATGATCTATATGCAAATTTGAGGGGTCTAGCTCTAACGGTGTGGGAGATATAATTTTATAACCTGTTTTCGATAAGGTTTAAAATCGATAACAAAACAACCAAAATAAATATCGTTTTTTGGTAACAAACTTGACCTGCGCGTGCTATCCACGGACCCAACAAAAAAAATTCAAGTCTCTAGCTTGTCTAGATGCTTTAATCGACGCGTTCAAACATACGGACAGACGGACGGACGGACAGACGGACAGACGGACGGACAGACAGACGGACGGCTAAATTGACTCAGCTCGTCGCCCTGATCAAGAATATATATACTTTATGGGGTCTGACACGCCTCCTTCTACCTGTTACATACATTTAACAAAACCATTATACCCTGATTTCCCATTTTCAATGGGCTCAGGGTATAAAAATAAATAAATAAAAAAAGAAAAAAATATTACTGATAATAATTTTTATATTAAATAACTACAATATATTACGTTATTCTTTTAAAAAGGGAGGTGTAGTATGTTGCATGCCAAATGAGCATATGCCCACACTATTATAGAGTATACAATATAACAAGTCATATGCTCAGCTTAAAGTTAGAGTATCAACTCATAACAACTCATGTCATTGACACTTTGTTGTTATGCTTATACAATCATAAATATATATATAAGTGCAGTAATACGATCCGTCGCTTATGCGGACGGGCCGAAGCGTCAGAACGCTAGTCCAAGCACTTCTTGATTATGTACCGTCTGTACATATATACGTATATATACATAAGCATATTGGCACATATGTATTGCAACTCTCTCTCTCTCTGCCGACGCTTTTAGCGGCAGAGCTCACCTAGAATATTGTATTTAATAAGACAAATATATAATTGAATAAAAAACATTAAAACACTCTCGATTAAGAGTTGAACCAAGATAGATGTGTTTTATTTTACACCATATACTACATTATTTATATAGCTGGGCGTTACAAATTTTGCTGCCAATTGGCCACTCCCCCAGTAGGCGTAGACATATCATATTTGGCAAGTTCCTAGAAGGAGTCTAGGGTAACGTAACTGCAAAGTTTGGATACTTACACTCCAAAAATGTGAAAGTTACAGGGTATTTTTTCGATATACCACGCCCCCAAAGGGGTGTAAGATTTATTTTTGGGAAATCAATAGAGGAGGCCCCCAGTAACACAAACATCCAATTTGGAATCGTCTAGCTCTAAAACTGTAGGAGCTATAAGCTTTTTGCGATTTGCCACGCCTCCTGAAGGCGTAGGTATGTCCGCCATATCTTTCTGATCTTGGGTTGCTTATCCGAGTATATATATCAAATTTCAAGTCTCTAGCATCAATAGTGCTCAAAATATAGCTGATCTTGTAAAATCACTATATATTCAGATCCGATTTGCCATGCCCCCAGTAGGCGTAGACATCAAATCTTTTTATGAATCTTTATAGAATCGTAGCGTTAAGTTACGTGCCAAATTTCAGCATTCTAGCTTTAAAACTGTAGAAGTTACAGTTTTCCCGATTTGCCTCGCCCTCAATGGGCGTAGATATATCCGCCATATCTTTTTGAGCTTGGGTGGTCGCAAGTATACATTCTAAATATCAACTCTCTAGCTCTTCAACTAATATGATTTCAATGATTTCTATTAACTATGGGCGCAACCATTTTCCGATTTGCCACGCCCCTAGTGGGCGTATCCGGAAAATCTTGACACTTTATAATTTGAGGGTATACACGAGTATATGTTCCAAATTTCAAGTCTCTAGCTTCAATAGCGTAGAAAAATATTGCATTCATACAGACAGACGGACGGACAGCAAGGCGGACATTTCACAAAACCAATATACTCTTTTTCCCTTTGGGAAACGAGTATAAAAACAAGTAAGAAGGCTCTAGTCGAGACTGCTCGACTAGGAGATACCTGAGCCCTGTGAAGAGCCAAATATCAAATCATTCTACGCTTTTGTTATGCATAAATACAAACAACACATACACACACAAATACACGCACGCATAAGCGCGCGCTCTGCCAACTGCGCAGTTGACGCAGCAACTGCACTTGGACTGCAATGTGGGCATTACTATGGAAACTTAATTGTTTAATAAGTTTTCTTAGCGATGGACTAAGTGCATCAAACTTTTACAACTAATTTATGACATTCATATGTGTGTATGTGCCAAAGCACAAGTCTCTAGTATTTGATTTGCGCGTTTTACAAATAGGGGGCTATTGGGGGCGAATGGTGCGTGGCATCCAAAATCTAATAATTACGTTATCTCCGTATTGATTACACGCAATTACATAGCAAATTTGAAGTTTCTAGCTCAAACGATACACAAACTACGACTTAAAAACATATTTTCGATAAGCATTAAAATCGATAACATTACAAAAAAAATAGTTATCGTTCATACGAAATAAACTTGACCTGCGCGTGCTATCCACGGACCCAACAAAAAAAATTGAAGTCTCTACCTTGTCTAGCATCTGCTTCAATCGACGCGTTCAAACATACGGACAGACGGACGGACGGTCGGACAGACGGACAGACAGACAGACAGACAGACGGACAGGGCTAAATCGACTCAGCTAGTCACTCTGATCAAGAATATATATACTTTGTGGGGTCTGACACGCCTCCTTCTGCCTGTTACATACAATTAACAAAACCATTATACCCTGATTTCCCATTTTAAATGGGCTCAGGGTATAATAACGTAATTTATTGTAGTTATTTAATATAAAAATTATTATTAGTCTTATTTTTATATATTTTATTTATTATGTTGTATACAAAAATATATTTTTAAACCGTGAGCCCATTGAAAATGGGAAATCAGGGTATAATGGTTTTGTGAAAATGTATGTAACAGGCAGAAGGAGGCGTGCCACACCCCATAAAGTATATATATTCTTGATCAGCGCGACAAGACGAGTCGATATAGCCCTGTCCGTCCGTCCGTCCGTCCGTCCGTCTGTCCGTCCATCCGTCCGTCTGTCCGTCCGTCCGTCCGTCCGTCCGTGTGAACGCCGAGACATTTTTAAGTACGCAACGTAGAGACTTGAAATTTTACATGAATACTCGATAATACCATACGCTGCACACGTTTATAAAATTTTTCCGATAACTCATTCCATTTCGATTTTATGAGCATTTATCGATAATTTTAATGTGTTTTTAAGGCGTGGTTGGTACATCGTTTGAGCTAGAGATTTCAAATTTGCTGTGTAGTTGCGTGCAATGAATACGGAAATTACGTAATCTTTAGATTTTTGATGCCACGCCCCATTCGCTCCCAAGAGCCCCCTATTTGTAAAAAGCGTAAATCAAATACTAAAGACTTGTACTTTGGCACATACATACATATGGATGCCATCAATAAGTTGTGAAAGTTTGATGCAGTTAGTCCATCGCTAAGAAAAGTTATTAAGCAATTAAGTTTCCATAGTAATGCCTACATTGCAGCCCAAGCGCAGTCGCTGCGTCAACTGCGCAGTTGGCAGAGCGCGCGCTTATGCGTGCGTGCATATGTGTGTGTGTGTATGTGTTGTTTGTATTTATGCATAACAAAAGCGTAGAATGATTTGATATTTGGCTCTTCACAGGGCTCAGGGTATCCCCTAGTCGAGCAGCCTCGACTAGACCACTCATACTTGTTTTTCATTATTATTATTTTTTTTTTTTTAAATATATATATATATTCTTATTCTTTTTTATACCCTGAGCCCATTGAAAATGGGAAAGCAGGGTATAATGCTTTTGTTAAATGTATGTAACAGGTAGAAGGAGGCGTGTCAGCCCTGTCCGTCTGTCTGTCCGTCCGTCTTTCCGTCTGTCCGTCCGTCCGTCTGTCCGTATGTTTGAACGCGTCGATTAAAGCATCTAGACAAGCTAGAGACTTGAATTTTTTTGTTGGGTCCTTGGATAGCACGCGCAGGTCAAGTTTGTTACCAAAAAACGATATTTATTTTGGTTGTTTGTTTCTCGATTTTAAACCTTATCGAAAACAGGTTATAAAATTATATCTCCCACACCGTTAGAGCTAGACCCCTCAAATGTTGCATATAGATTCATGTGAATTTTATGCAATTTCTATTTTTTTATTTTTTGGATACCGGATACCCCCCCCCCCCCTACCTGCCACCCTGCAATTAAACACCCATTGAAAGTCAGTTGCAAATATAACCATGTGAATAAATTAGCATTTTTATAAAATGCAAAAAATTCAATAAAATCATATTTCATCAAATTCCGTTAAGTCAGTCCCGATTTATTAAGCAAAACGTTTAGCCAATTATCACACGCACGTGTCAAGCAGCGACGCGCAGCAAAAAATATTTACACATACACATACATTGAAACGAGCAAGCGCGTCTACTAAGCATGTGCACAAATACATTCAAGGCCATTCGTTCTAGCATATTCTTCAACCAAATCTGTGTATGAATTGTGTTTGCATTTCCAGCCGCTTCTGTAGTTTTGTATTTGTCATATATCGCCCTTTACACGCATACATTCAAACAGACCACCGTTTTTGTATGTACAGTATGTTCAGCATATTCTAGGAATTACAATTCCGATTGATCTGCTTCTTTAGCATCTTTAGTTTTGTTTGTTTTGTCACATTCGTTCTAGCATATTCTTCAACCAAATCTGTGTATGAATTGTGTTTGCATTTTCAGCCGCTTCTGTAGTTTTGTATTTGTCATATATCTCCCTTTACACGCATACATTCAAACAGACCACCGTTTTTGTATGTACAGTATGTTCAGCCTATTCTAGGAATTACAATTCCGATTGATCTGCTTCTTTAGCATCTTTAGTTTTGTTTGTTTTGTCACATATCGCCCTTGTAGTACTACTTTACGTTTTGCCAATAAGCTATGCAATACTGGTGTGGCGTAGTGGGTAGATGCAAAGCGCGTAAACGAAAGGTCCCGAGTTCGAAACTCAGTGACAACAGCGTAACTTTTTTCATTTTTTTTAAATGTATAAACATGATGTGTTTGTGCTAGTTGAGATGATGTGCTTTAACGATACATATGTAGTAAATAGATACAGGTTCGAATCCAGGTGCGGTGATGTTTGTTTTTTTTTTTGCTTTTTATACCCTGAGCCCATTGAAAATGGGAAATCAGGGTATAATGGTTTTGTTAAATGTGTGTAACAGACATACAGAAGGAGGCGTGTCAGACCCCACAAAGTATATATATTTTTGATCAGGGCGACGAGCTGAGTCGATTTAGCCCTGTCCGTCTGTCTGTCCGTCCGTCTGTCCGTCTGTCCGTCCGTCCGTCCGTCCGTATGTTTGAACGCGTCGATTGAAGCATCTAGACAAGCTAGAGACTTGAAATTTTTTTTGTTGGGTCCGTGGATAGCACGCGCAGGTCAAGTTTGTTTCCAAAAAACGATATCTATTTTTGTTGTAATGTTATCGATTTTAATGCTTATCGAAAATATGTTTTTAAGGCATAGTTTGTGTATCGTTTGAGCTAGAGACTTCAAATTTGCTGTGTAATTGCGTTGAATGAATACGGAGATTACGTAATCATTAGATTTTTTATGCCACGCCCCATT
Organism: Drosophila meridiana; assembly: GCA_035045185.1. Lineage (NCBI taxonomy): Eukaryota > Metazoa > Arthropoda > Insecta > Diptera > Drosophilidae > Drosophila > Drosophila meridiana. Next base: position 2,671 of record JAWNPF010000103.1, on the reverse strand, counting down.
CATCCCCAATAGCCCCCTATTTGTAAAAATCGCAAATTAAATACTAGAGAGTTGTGCTTTGGCAAATACACACATATGAATTAATAAGTTGTGAAAGTTTGATGAAGTTAGTCCATCGCTAAAAAAAGTTATTAAATAATTAAGTTCCCATAGTAATGCCCACATTGCAGTCCAAGCGCAGTCGCTGCGTCAACTGCGCAGTTGGCAGAGCGCGCGCTTATGCGTGCGTGCACATGTATGTGTGTATGTGTTGTTTGTATGTATGCATAACAAAAGCGTAGAATGATTTGATATTTGGCTCTTCACAGGGCTCAGGGTATCCCCTAGTCGAGCAGTCTCGACTAGAGCCCTCTTACTTGTTTTTTTGTTAATTTGTTTATTTATTTAATTATTAATTTATTATACCCTGAGCCTATTGAAAATGGGAAATCAGGGTATAATGGTTTTGTTAAATGTATGTAACAGGCAGAAGGAGGCGTGTCAGACCCCACAAAGTATATATATTCTTGATCAGGGCGACGAGCTGAGTCGATTTAGCCCTGTCCGTCTGTCTGTCTGTCCGTCTGTCCGTCCGTCCGTCCGTCCGTCCGTCCGTCCGTCCGTCTGTCCGTATGTTTGAACGCGTCGATCTCAGAACGTAGACGAGCTAGACAGCTGAAATTTTTTTTGTAGGTCCGTGTATAGCACGCGCAGGTCAAGTTTGCTTCGTATGAACGATAACTATTTTTGTTGTAATGTTATCGATTTTAATGCTTATCGAAAATAAGTTTTTAAGGTGTAGTTTGTACATTGTTTGAGCTAGAGACTTCAAATTTGCTGTGTAGGTGCGTGTAATGAATACGGAGATTACGTAATCTTTAGATTTTGGATGCCACGCCCCATTCGCCCCCAATAGTCCCCTATTTGTAAAAAGCGTAAATCAAATACTAGAGACTTGTGCTTTGGCAAATACACACATATAAATGCCATTAATAAGTTGTGAAAGTTTTATGCAGTTAGTCAATCGCTGCTCTGCGCAGTTGGCAGAGCGCGCGCCTTTGCGTGCGTACATATGTATGTATGCGTGTGTATATGTTGTTTTTATGCATGCTTAAAAAGAGCATAGAATGATATGATATTTGGCTCACAGGGCTCAGGGTATCTCCTAGTCGAGCAGTCTCGACTAGAGCACTCTTACTTGTTTTTTATTTACATACGTTCTAGTTGAATAAAATTTCAAAATTATAATTTAATTTTGCAAAATTTAATGTTATATGCAAGCTATATAGCGTATTAAACCATGCAAATCGGACGGGGTTCAGGGGATCTCCTAGTCGGGCACCTCCGACTAGAGTTTTCTCACTTGTTTTTATTTATTAATCATCATTTCAAATATGGCTTTTACGACAGTTGTTGCGTTTTTTTTTCCGAACGTGGTAGTGGTAGTGGACCAATTGTGTCTACTATCACTCTGTCGAAAGCGTACATTGGAGTGTTTGGGGTCATTGGGGTCTTTGTATGTAATGTCGTTTTTAACATTTGGCATTTTGGAGATTTACGTATGTACTCTTTTATATGACGAGTCATATTTTTCCAATAGTAATGTCTCTTTACTTTGGCCAAAGTTTTTGTTATGCCTGTATGACCTCCTTGAATTGGATCGTTATGGTTTGTAGACAATATTGCTTCTTTATACCCTGAGCCCATTGAAAATGGGAAATCAGGGTATAATGGTTTTGTTAAATGTATGTAACAGGCAGAAGGAGGCGTGTCAGACTCCACAAAGTATATATATTCTTGATCAGGGCGACGAGCTGAGTCGATTTAGCCATGTCCGTCTGTCTGTCCGTCCGTCTGTCCGTCCGTCCGTCCGTCCGTCTGTCCGTATGTTTGAACGCGTCGATCTCAGAACGTAGTTGACCTAGAGACTTGAATTTTTTTCTGTTGGGTCCGTGGGTAGCACGCGGAGGTCAAGTTTGTTACCAAAAAAACTATATCTACTTTTGTTGTTTTGTTATTGATTTTAAACCTTATCGAAAACAGGTTATAAAATTATATCTCCCACACCTTAAGAGCTAGACCCCTCAAATTTTGCATATAGATTCATGTGAATTTTACGCAATTTCTATTTTTTTATTTTTTGGATACCGGCTCTTTTTACTAATTACTCCCACCCCCCACCCCCCTTGCCATCATCACCCATTGAGAGTCTATTGCAAATATAACCATGTAATTAAATTAGCATTTTTATAAAATGTAAAAAATTCAATAGAATCATATGCTGAAAGTTTCATCAAATTCCGTTAAGCAAGTCCCGATTTATTAAACAAAACGTTTAACCAATTATCACACGCACGTGGCAAGCAGCGACGCGCAGCAAAAAACATATACACATACATACATGCAAACGTGCAAGCGCCTCTGCTTTGCATGTGCACCAATACATTCAAGACATTCATTCGCATATTCTTAATAAATCTGTGTTTGAATTGTATTTGTATTTGTCATATATCGCCCTTTACACGCATACATTCAAACATACCACCGTTTTTACTTATGTACACAGACTCATACGTTCTATCATTCAGCTATTCTAGAATTGCAATTGCGTTGATCTGCTTCTTTAGCTTCTTTAGTTTGTATTTGTTATATCGCCCTTATTAATTTTCTTTGCATTTCATGCTCTTCAGTC
>JAWNPF010000101.1:0-42061 GCA_035045185.1 Drosophila meridiana | reverse complement strand
AAAAGGAAAGATAGGAATTTACTCAGAATTATCTTATCACGAATATAATGTAGTACAGGAAAAATTAATAAAGCTTTATTCAAATGACAAGCAAATAGAGTTTATAAAATGTACATTAAGAGCACAAGATATAGAAGAGGAAACAAAAGTAGTAAAACAGATAGCGTTTTACCATATCAAGGAAAGCATCCATTCAGGAAACATATAACCAGATAAGGAACAGAATATATTTCCCTAAACTATTAGAAATAGTAAAAACAGTAATTAACCAATGCGATGTATACAAAGAGATCAAGTACGACCAATAAAAAATAAATTTTACGAAAATGAAACCCCAACAAATAAAAATCAAGTTATACACATTGACACGTACGCTATAAAAAACACTTATTTTATGACCACAATAGATCAATTTTCAAAATTTGCAACAGCAAGCCCACTTAATGACATAAACCTTATAACGATAGTAGAACAATTAGAAGATTACTTTACAAAAATGGGGAAACCGGACAAAATCATAGCAGACAATGAATTCAACTCCATTAGAATCAAAGGATTATTAGACAACGAAGGCATAGAATTACACCTTACAAAACCCAACAGTCATACAGGAAACGCGGATGTGGAAAGGCTACATAATTCAATTGCAGAGAAATTTAGAGTAATATACAAAACAGAAAAACAAAACTTGTCAGTAAAACAAATTATGCAAAAATGCATCAGAAACTATAACGAAAGATATCATTCATCAACAAAATTTACACCAATAGAAATACAAAACAACAAGGTAGATTTAGAAAGAGTGAAAGAAAATATAGACGAAGCAAAAAGAAAAATAAGAGAAAAATTAAATAAAAACAGAAGATAAGGAAACACGGAAAACAGGTTATATTAAGAATTACAAAGCAGTTAGGCACAAGGAAGCCCCAAAGTATAAGAAAGCACAATTAGAAAATATTGATCCGACGAATATTAAAAGACCGTATAAATTTACAGAAGCTATGGATACTGATACTGACAATGATGACAATATTAACAACAACAACGGGAACACTAACAGTACAACAAATAACTGACCAAGACGGATTTACGCAAGTAGGAATGAAGACACAAGAAATAATAACATCAACTGACATCGTAGTACATATCATCAATTTAGAAGAAATTGACAAAATTTTACAAAGTATAGAAAGTAATATACACATGATACAAATCGAAAAAAAAAACAGTTATTACAAACACAATTAATGGAAGCAAGAAACAAATTATATACACTATACTCAAAGCAAATCAGAAAACGAAGAGGATTAGTTAACATAGTAGGAAACTCAGCAAAATGGTTATTTGGTAACAGGGACGAAGAGGATAGGAGAGTCATTGAAAAACATCTTACAACTTACAAAGACGACTTACAAGAATTAGATGAAGAAACTCTAATAATAAAAAATATCAAAAATGAAACATTTGAGCAAAATTGTAATCAAAACAAAATAAACACTAAAAGAAATATGTTAATTCATTTCACAAATTGCACAATAAATATAGATAACAATTATTTTACTAACACTTACGAATTTGAAAACATAAGAACATTATATGAAAAGAAAGAAAACCATATCCAAAATTTTACTAAACAAGTAACTTTTGAAAACATTATAGAAAAATATAAAATCAATTGGGCAAACATAAAAAATTTAAAAATACACAAAAACATAAATTATACGTGTAACACATTAATAATTATTGTCGTAATTGTAAGCATAATATACATCATTGTAAAACATAAGAAAATCAAAGTTAAATTTCAAAACAGAATTCAGGAGAATTCTTATCTAAAGGGGGGAGAAGTTATGTATAATCCATCAAAACCACACACATACACACACACAATAAGCCACAAGGTACAAGAGTTATTGAACTCTTTAGATAACAAGTAAACTACAAACACAGCATTTCTAAAATATAAACAACGAATCGATGTAAAAAGCTAAATAAGACCATTTATAATATTTGCAATCAACGAACTCTTAAAATTCTTAGTAATTCAGAAAATGCTAACTAACATATAATATTTGCAGTTGTTGAACTCTTAAAATTCCTAGTAATTCAGAAAATGCTAACTAACATATAATATTTGCAGTTGTTGAACTGTTAAGTTCAGACAAACAGGAAATACCCAAATTACCCAATAAGTACACATGTCAGCCAAATAGAACATAAGACATACACATATAGAATAAGTCTAATCAGCATAATTAAACATTTTGTAAACTTTCATTAAACACAAATTAATAAAGAAAGATCAGTATAGTCTTACCACTGAAAAGTAACAGTTGTGTTATTAATAGTGAAAATTAATATTTTTTTATCATTCGCCTCGACACGATATAAAATTCGCGCATTTCAGCATATTCTAAGAATCACAATTGCGATTGACCTGCTTCTTTAGTTTTCTGTTTGTCACATATCGCCGTGTAGTACTACTTTGCGTTTTACAAACAACCAACGTAATACTGGTGTGGCGTAGTAGGTAGACGCAAAGCGCGTGAACGAAAGGTCCCGAGTTCGAAACTCGGTGACAACGCGTAGCCTTTTTTAATTTTTTTTTTTAAATCTTTAAACATAAGGTGGTCGTGCTAGTTGAGAAGACGCGCTTTAACGTTACATATGTAGTAAATAGATGCAGGTTCGAGTCCAGGTGCGGTGATGTTTGTTTTTCTTCTTCTTTTTTTTGATAATTTGTTTATTTATTTAATTATTTATTTATTATACCCTGAGCCCATTGAAAATGGGAAATCAGGGTATAATGGTTTTGTTAAATGTATGTAACAGGCAGAAGGAGGCGTGTCAGACCCCACAAAATATATATATTCTTGATCAGGGCGACGAGCTGAGTCGATTTAGCCCTGTCCGTCTGTCCGTCCGTCTGTCTGTCCGTCCGTCCGTATGCTTGAACGCGTCGATTGAAGCATCTAGACAAGCTAGAGACTTGAATTTTTATACTCGTTTCCCAAAGGGAAAAAGAGTATATTGGTTTTGTGAAATGTCCGTCTGTCCGTCTGTCCGTATGAATGCAATATTTTTCTACGCTATTGAAGCTAGAGACTTGAAATTTGGAACATATACTCGTGTATACCCTCGAATTATAAAGTGTCAAGATTTTCCGGATACGCCCACTAGGGGCGTGGCAAATCGGAAAATGGTTGCGCCCATAGTTAAGAAATCATATTAGTTGAAGAGCTAGAGAGTTGAAATTTGGAATGTATACTTGCGTTGACCACCCAAGCTCAAAAAGATATGGCGGATATATCTACGGCCATTGGGGGCGTGGCAAATCGGGAAAACTGTAACTTCTACAGTTTTAAAGCTAGAATGCTGAAATTTGGCACGTTAATTAACGCTACGATTCTATAAAGATTCATAAAAATATTTGGTGTCTACGCCCACTGGGGGCGTGGCAAATCGGATCTGAATATATAGTGATTTTACAAGATCAGCTATATTTTGAGCACTATTGATGCTAGAGACTTGAAATTTGATATATATACTCGGATAAGCAACCCAAGATCAAAAAGACATGGCGGACATACCTACGCCTTCAGGGGGCGTGGCAAATCGCAAAAAGCTCATAGCTCCTACAGTTTTAGAGCTAGACGATTCCAAATTGGATGTTTGTGTTACTGGGGGCCTCCTCTATTGATTCCCCAAAAATAAATCTTACGCGCCTTTGGGGGCGTGGTATATCGAAAAAATACCCTGTAACTTTCACATTTTTGGAGTGTAAGCATCCAAACTTTACAGTTACGTTACCCTAGACTCCTTCTAGGAACTTGCCAAATATGATATGTCTACGCCTTCTGGGGGCGTGGCAAATTGGCAACAAAATTTGTAACGCCCAGCTGCAAAATTCATATGCCTGTGCCACCTATATAAATAAGCTTAATAAGAATTGCTAAGACGACAAACGGCATTTCTGAGAAATATATGTAATTTGATTTAATGTTGAAGTTCTGCAAATAATTTATCTGCTAAAATTATCATTTTTCGTATAGCCTAGGTCAGTTATGTTATTTTCTTTTTGTGTGTGTGACCCTGAAATATCAAATACCGATATTTGTGTAATCGACTTAGTCCGAACAAAATTATTAACGCACAAAAAAATTGACGATAGGTCCCATCAGGTATGCATTTATGTAGGCACGAACAGCTGCGCAACTATTTTCATGCCGTCGCTGCCGCGTCTCGAACGCGGACCCTTTTGCTTACACGCTTTTCATCTACCTGCTGCGCCACATCAGTTTTGCATTGCCTGTTGGCAAATCCGAAACTACTTCACTACAAGGGCGACTTTTGACAAATACAAAACTATAGAAGCTGCTGTTAATGCAAACACAATATAAACATAACTCAATCGCAATTGTGATTCTTAGAAAAAGCTTAAATGCGCGCATATGAACGTATATATTTATATGTATTTGTACATACAAAAACGGTGGTCGGTTGAATGTATGCGTATAAACGGCGATATTTGACAAATACAAAACTAAAGAAGCGACTGAAAATGCAAGCACAACTCAATAACAATTTTGGTTGAAGAATATGCTAGAATGAATGGCGCTGAATTTATTTGTGACCATGCATAAGCAAACGCGCATGCACGTTTCAATGTATGTACATATGTATGTGTAAATGTAAATATATTTTGCTGTCGCTGCTTAACGCGTGCGTGTCATAATTGGCCAAACGTTTTGTTTAATAGATTGCGACTGACTTAACGGAACTTGATGAAACTTTCAGCATATGATTCTATTGAATTTTTTACATTTTATAAAAATGCTAATTCATTCACATAGTTATATTTGCAAAAATTGAAATTGCATAAAATTCACATGAATCTACATAAATGCAAAATTTGAGATAAATTATTAAATTTAAAATACCAGATGCCCATGTGGGAAACGAGTATGACGCTGTAGGTCTCGCCCTAAAGCAACGTTCTTACTTGTTTTTGTTGGGTCCGTGGTCAAGTTTGTTACCAAAAAACAATATCTATTTTGGTTGTATTGTTATCGATTTTAAACCTTATCGAAAACAGGTTATAAAATTATATCTCCCACACCTTTAGAGCTAGACTCCTCAAATTTTGCATATAGATTAAAGTGAATTTTATGCAATTTCTATTTTATTATTTTTTGGATACCGGCTCTTTTTGCTAATTAACCCATCCCCCTCCTCCCCTTCGCCACTCATGGAGAGTCTGTTGCAAATATAAACATGTGAATAAATTATCATTTTTATAAAATGTAAAAAATTCAATAGAATCATATGCTGAAAGTTTCATCAAATTCCGTTAATTCAGTTCCGATTTATTAAACAAAACGTTTAGCCAATTATCACACACACTTGGCAAGCAGTGACGCACAGCAAAAAACATTTACATATATTCTCACATACATACATTGAAACCAGCAAGCGCGTCTGCTTATGCATGTGCAAAGTCGCTTCTGTGCATTTTCAGCCACTTCTGTAGTTTTGTATTTGTGATATATCGCCCTTTACACGCATACATTGAAACAGACCACCGTTTTTGTATGTACACATACTCATACGTTCATATGCGCGGATTTCAGCATATTCTAAGAATCACAATTGCGATTGATCTGCTTCTTTAGCTTCTTTAGTTTTGTATTTGTCACATATCGCCCTTGTAGTACTACATTGCATTTTGCCAACAAGCAACGTAATACGGGTGTGGCGTAGTGGATAGAAGCAAAGCGCATAATCGAAAGGTCCCGAGCTCGAAACTCAGTGACAACAGCGTAACTTTTTTAATTTTTATACCCTGAGGCCATTGAAATGGGAAATCAGGGTATAATGGTTTTGTTAAATGTATGTAACAGGCAGCAGGAGGCGTGTCAGACCCCACAAAGTATATATATTCTTGATCAGGGCGACGCGCTGAGTCGATTTAGCCCTGTCCGTCTGTCTGTCTGGCCGTCTTTCCGTCTGTCCGTCCGTCCGTCCGTCTGTCCGTATGTTTGAACGCGTCGATTGAAGTATCTAGACAAGCTAGAGACTTGATTTTTTTTTTTTGGGTCCGAGCAGGTCAAGTTTGTTACCAAAAAACGATATCTTATTTTGTTGTTTTGTTATCGATTTTAAACCTTATCGAAAATAGGTTATAAAATTATATCTCCCACACCTTTAGAGCTAGACCCCCTAGATTTTTGCATATAGATTAATGTGAATTTTATGCAATTTCTATTTTTTTATTTTTTGGATACCGGCTATTTTTGCTAATTAACCCACCCCCCCCCTCTTCCCTAATATCATGCAAATATAACCTGTGAATAAATTAGCATTTTTATAAAATGTAAAAAATTCAATAAAATCATATGCTGAAAGTTTCATCAAATTCCGTTAAGTCAGTCCCGATTTATTAAACAAAACGTTTAGCTGCACGCGGCAATCAGCGACGCGCAGCAAAAAACATTTACATATATTCTCACATACACACATTGAAACGAGCAAGTGCGTCTGCTTATGCATGTGCACAAATAAATTCAACTCTAGCATATTCAACCAAATCTGTGTTTGAATTGTATTTGTATTTGTCATATATCGCCCTTTACACGCATACATTGAAACAGACCACCGTTTTTGTATATACACATACTCATGCATTCGTATGCGCGAGTTATGTATAATCCAAGTACTGCGTGCTTCCAGCTGAGTGATTACTGTATTCGACCCGTTCATAAAAGCCGAAACCACAAATTTACTAAATGTTTGTGGAAAGTGCTTAAAAAATATCTTTGGCTTACCAACCCACGCTGTGAGTAGAGGCACAGCACGATCAACCTGGTGATCAAAACAAAAAAACCTCCAACGGGTCAAGCCAAAGAATAAAGAGATGCTGTTAACAAAAACTCTAGAGAAACAATCAGAGATATATGACAGCATCCTGCAGGCCATAGCTAAAAAGGAGGAGTTTGCAGTTGTGAATAAGTTGGCAGCAGAATTCACTGCCAATCATTCACTGCTGAAGAAAATCGGTGTTGTCAACCATCAATATATATATAATATTTTACAGAGAAAATATATGATTGGATTATGGAATCAATCAGGAGCTACACGAAGGCCCTGATGAAGGTCGAAGTTGCCGACCACACTATGGACACCGACAAACCATCTACAAGCAAAAATTGGCAAATACGACCGGAAACATCCAGGCAAGAAAATACTCAAGAGGAAATAATATTTTCACACAGAAGTATGAGCCTAAAGGATGAGTGGATTAAGCTTGTTGACGAAGAACGTCTAAAAGTAAGGCAGTACGTCCAAGAAGTGTATGTCTACCTAAACTCAAGCAACCAGGAAGAAATCTTTGAACATAAAGATAAGCTAAACTTCCGATTGAACGAAGTCCAGACACTGTTCACGGGCTTACAGGCAAGATATGGAAAGTCTGCCTACGACAGCGACTATATAGAAGAACTGGAATTCCTCGTCGACGGGCTGTCAGATAAACTTAACAAAAGAGTAAGTGACTTGCAGAACATAGAAGAAGACCGCTGTTCGAAGATCCAAAGCCCCAGAAACCAAAACTTCCTCATTTCTATGGAAATCCAAAAAAATGGCCAGCGTTCTTCGAGATATTCTCGAACATGATTCACAAGAGGAAGGATATCAGCGACAAAAGAAAGTTGATATACCTAAAAATGTGTATCAAGGGAGACGCAACAGTGGTCATAAGCCATTTCTCAATTGCTGTTGGCAACTACAATGCAGCGTGGGACTATTTGTGTAAGCGCTATGCAAAAAGGTGCCAACTATTGGATATCTCCATTAACCAGCCAATGAACAAGGAACTGAAGACCAATTTTGAAGGCAGTATCCGCAAGTTCGAGAGCACCTCCGTTAATAGGGCCACCGTCATCGCTGATCAGAAGCTATCAAGCCATAAAACCGCCGCTAAAAAAGAAAATAGTGGTCTGGAACCAGTGCCAGAAAAACGGAACAGCGAGTGGCATTTCATCCCGCCGGCAAGCCCTCACATGGGAGGATTAGGAGAAGATAAATGGTCAGTGGGAAAAATATTTAAAATGGATCAACCAGAGAAGCAGGAGGACATGGAAGATGGGGACGAGAGTGCCATTGCTGTCACATCTTCGATATCGACATCAAAAGAAATCCAAGTGGAAGATCAGTCGATTGACGATACTTCCATTGATAGCAGCCCGAAGGATGTCCAAAACACTTCTGCCGAAACTACAACTGCAACTAGAAGTACAGCTGGAGATAAAATGAGGATATCGTCTCGAATTCTGTAATCTCCGGGTCAGCTACAATTACAGCAAAACAATTGAAGCAACAAATTGCTTCGGAAACCACTAAGGCTGCAAATATATTAACGACAATTAAATCGGCGGTCGAAAACTTCATTGAGAGCAGCAGCAACACCATTTCAAAGGAAAATATCGTATCCACTACAAGCGATTCGGTTGCATCCCAAAGGCAATCATTATCAATAGCTGCTCTACGGCAGCATAATCTTCAAAAAGTGGATGACCCTAATTTGGAGGCCTTGACATCAGCAGCAATGATGCAAGCGGCCTCCGAATCAGCACACTCAACGATTGACGACATCTACAAAGGGTGTACACATTTTAAAGAGAACCGACTTCACTTGGAATGGGAACCGCCACCAGCGCAGAAGACCAAGGAAGCAGCTGAGTACTCGACCATATCTGGCTATAGAATTTTCCGGGCCCCGCAGAATGTTCAGGCACGAACATAAACTATTCAAGGATTGGAATAGTAATAATTGTCATTGTCTTGTATATAATTAAGAAAAGAAACCAGAGACAGCGATTACAGACTGTCACCTTTCTGGCCCCGGCAGAATGTTCAGGCATGAACATAGAAATATATATAAATATGTAAACATGCTTTCTACGCACTTGACGACTAGCATGCAGTGCGATAGATGAAGAAAGGCCACATGTGTGGAATCTTAAAATAGCCAGATGAACGCTGACCCTTACAACGTCAGCGATAGGTTAAGAATAGATAATAGACGAACGCTGAGCCCTACAACCTCAGCGATAGTATAAGAATACAATAGACCAATGCTGAGCCTTACACACTCAGCAATAGACACATTATATTTAAGGGTTGAAATTATGCATGAGGCTGGGTATATATACCCAGCCTCAGAAGAATAAAAATCAGTACAGTACTAAACCCCAACATAGTCAAGTGTATTCATTCATATATCGCCCTTTACACGCATACATTAAAACAGACCACCGTTTTTGTATATACACATACACATGCATTCGTATGCGCGAGTTATGTATAATCCAACAACACCACACATATACACACACACAATAAGCCACAAGGTACAAGAGTTATTGAACTCTTTAGATAACAAGTAAACTACAAACACAGCATTTCTAAAATATAAACAACGAATCGATGTAAAAAGCTAAATAAGACCATTTATAATATTTGCAATCAACGAACTCTTAAAATTCTTAGTAATTCAGAAAATGCTAACTAACATATAATATTTGCAGTTGTTGAACTCTTAAAATTCCTAGTAATTCAGAAAATGCTAACTAACATATAATATTTGCAGTTGTTGAACTCTTAAGTTCAGACAAACAGGAAATACCCAAATTACCCAATAACTACACATGTCAGCCAAATAGAACATAAGACATGCACATATAGAATAAGTCTAATCAGCATAATTAAACATTTTGTAAACTTTCATTAAACACAAATTAATAAAGATCAGTATAGTCTTACCACTGAAAAGTAACAGTTGTGTTATTAATAGTGAAAATTAATATTTTTTTATCATTCGCCTCGACACGATATAAAATTGGCGCAGTCGGTAGGATTCTTTTTTCTAAAAAGGATCCAGTGATCGAACAAATAAATAAATTCATATTATTCAGACAAACAGGAAATACCCAAATTACCCAATAAGTACACATGTCAGCCAAATAGAACATAAGACATGCACATATAGAATAAGTCTAATCAGCATAATTAAACATTATGAAAACTTTCATTAAACACAAATTAATAAAGATCAGTATAGTCTTACCACTGAAAAGTAACAGTTGTGTTATTAATAGTGAAAATTAATATTTTTTTATCATTCGCCTCGACACGATATAAAATTGGCGCAGTCGGTAGGATTCTTTTTCTAAAAAGGATCCAGTGATCGAACAAATAAATAAATTCATATTATTCGGGCGGAATAAAATAAATAAAACAAAATTTTTTTCGCTAAAACTAAAAATCAGTTTAATTGTGAAAAAAATTAACAACAAATCAGTGGAGTAGCGCTAATACTCAAACCAAAGTACACTACAAATCAGTGTTACATCAATAAACTAAAAATCAGTTAATTGAAGAAAACAAACTACAAATCAGTTTGTTATCTGAACGAACTACAAATCAGTTCCCAACAAAATAAGTTGTCGAATAGAAGTATAAGAAACTGGCATTAAGAAGAAACCACCGTAACCAAGAACACGATTCTAGAAGGATGGCTAACGAAGGAAATCAGATGCCTCAAGTCGATATGTTGGAGCAGATCGCTTTGAGAGAGCGACAACTGGAGCAACTTCAGGCAGCATACCTACAGTTACAACAAAGTAACAGTTCAGGTCATATGGACAGGACAATGAAGAACATCAGGCATTTACCGACCTTTACCGGTACAGGAGACATTACCATCAACTCATTCTTCAGCAGTGTGGAACACTTGCTAGAGTGTATAGTGGATCCCCAACTTAAGAAGGAAGCGACCAGATCAATCTACTACAAGACTATTCAAGGACAAGCGAAGGATGTCGTTATTAACATACCAGCCCCGGACGATTGGGAGATGATCAAGGCGACATTAAAACTTCGTTACAGACCAGACACGGAGCCGCACCAAATTTACCGAAGGATTTGCGACTTAAAAGTAAATACGGTGAGCGAACTGGCTGTCGAGCTACAAAATCTTAAGTATAAGACAGACGAACTTATTGTATACCATAAGAATGATAATTTTATAGATTTAAGCAATTTCGAAAGTTTATTGGTAAATACCGCAAAGGAAATAACATAGGGAACTTTATTACATAAAATTTACGAAGAAAAAGAATTAGGTAATATAATAAAAATAATGACACGCAGACGATTTGAAAATAGTTGTATCAGGTACTAATATAAGAAGAATAGAATCAACCGTACTCCACAGGAGAATAATCAAACAGGTAAACCAAATCAGGGTCAGGCCAATAATAATTATAATCATAATAGGAATAATTTCCCACAACAAAACAATAATTACAATAAACAGAATCAATCCAATCAAAACAATATACCTCAAAATTATCAAGACACACCAATCAAAATCCATTCCGAGATAACCGAACGGGACAGAGTAGACAGAATAACAATTATCACCAAAACAACAATAACCAACAGACGCAAAACCAAAGATCGGGTTCCGGACAGAGTAAAAACTTTAGACCAAATCAGGTAGTACCGATGGAAATAGACAACGTAGAAGCACATAACAACAGATACGAAGACAATCAATACGAACGAAAGGTTTCAGAATATAGTTATGGACAAAGCCAATATTCGAACGATGACTATGAACAAGCTAGACCTCACAATGGCCAGGCAGAAGTGAACCATGCTGTTTTTTTTATGAAGCAGCCTCGGAACATTTACCATTAATAAAAATAACAATTGACAATAATACGTATTTAGCTTTGATAGATACTGGAGCGACATTAAGTCTAGCAAATGAACACAGTGGTTCTTTTAAACGAATAAAACTTAACGACCCAATACCATATAGCACCATAACAGGCAGGGAAGTAATTAATTATGAAATACATACCACAGCTCCAAGAGAGTTTAATCTACCTAAAAATGCTAGAATTAGATGGAAGTTAGCACCATTAAAAGGTAGAAAGTATAATTTCATAATAGACCTCTTAAATTATTTAAACGCTTTTATCAATTTAGAACGAAAAATAATAATACTTAATCAAAAAGAAAGTTATTTTATCAATAATCCATAATCCAAATCAAAGAAATGGAGGAACAAGGAATAATCAGGAAAAGTAATTCTCGTTATTCAAGCCCCCTAATAGTGATCCCAAAGAAAGTGGATAATTCGGGAAAGAAAAAATTCAGAATAGTAATAGACTACAGAAAATTGAACGAAATAACAATAGATGACAAATTTCCATTACCAAATATTGATTCTTTACTAGACAAGTTAGGACGAGCACAATATTTCACTACATTGGACTTAGCTAAAGGTTATCATCAGATAATGGTAAAGGAAGAAGATAGAAAGAAAACAGCATTTGTGACACCCCGTGTGTTGTACGAATTTATCAGAATGCCATTCGGGTTGAAAAACGCCCCAGCCACATTTCAGAGGCTTATGAACGAAATTCTTCGCGACCATATAAATAAAAAATGCGTCGTTTATTTAGATGACATCCTCATCTTTAGTACATCGTTGCAGGAACATGTACAGGCAATAAATGAAATATTCCAAATTTTGCAAGAAAAAAAATTTAAAAATCCAAGTTGACAAATGCAATTTCATGAAAAAGGAAACAGAATTTTTAGGACATATTCTTACGAAAGACGGCATAAAACCGAATCCAAACAAAATAGCAACAATCGAAAAACTAACACTTCCTAAAACAGAAAAACAAATTAAAAGTTTCTTAGGTATCACAGGATATTATCAAAAATTTATAAAAGATTATGCTAAAGTCGCACAACCGATTACTAAATATTTAAAGAAAGATGCAAAAATCAATGCAAAAGACCCAACATATGTAGAAGCTTTCGAAAAATTAAAACAATTAATTAGTTCTCATCCAATTTTAAGATACCCGGACTTTGAGAAAAAATTTACACTTACGACAGATGCATCAAACTACGCCATAGGGGCCGTTCTTTCTCAAGAAGGTCATTTGAATACACATGAAAAAAATTATTCAGCCACAGATAAGGAATTTTTGGCAATATTATGGAGTGTAGGTTATTTTAGACCATATCTATACGGACGAAAGTTTAAAATTTTGACAGACCATCAACCAATAAAATTTTTACATACAAAATACAAAGGAAAAGACATCTCACCCAGACACCAAAGGTTGTTGCTCAAATTAGGAGAATACGATTTTAACATTGATTACCTAAAAGGTAAAGAAAATAGAGTAGCAGATTTTTTGAGTAGAATTGAGGAATCAAATACAGAAGAAGAAAATAAGAAAAACGAACATAGCACAAGCATGTCAGACATTAATATGATAACAAATGTGGAACAAATGTCAATTGCAACAGTACATTCGGCGGAAGAGAATTTACAAGATCACTTTTTTATCAAGGAAGAAATAGTAAATAAATACAAAACACAAATTATTCTAACAGAAAACAAAACAGAGGAAGTTAAAATAATACATGGAAAAAGAATCATATTCATAGCAAAATGTGATTTTCCAACAATGGGAGAAATTTTTAAAAAATATATAAAACAAGTAAGAAAACTCTAGTCGGAGGTGCCCGACTAGGAGATACCCTGAGCCCCATCCGATTTGCATTGTTTAATACGCTATATAGCTTGTATATAATATTAAATTTTCCAAAATTAAATTATAATTGAAATTTTATTCAACTAGAATTTATGTAAATAAAAAATAAATAAATAATTAAATAAATAAACAAATTAAAAAAAACAAAAGAAGATAAACAAACATCACCGCACCTGGGCTCGAACCTGCATCTATTTACTACATATGTAACGTTAAAGCGCGTCGTCTCAACTAGCATGACCACCTCATGTTTATAGATTTAAAAAAAAAATTAAAAAAGTTACGCTGCCTTCACCGAGTTTCGAACTCGGGACCTCTCGTTCACGCGCTTCGCGTCTACCCACTACACCACACCAGTATTGCGGCGTTTGTTGGCAAAACGCAAAGTAGTACTACAAGGGCGATATGTGACAAATACAAAACTAAAGAAGCTAAAGAAGCAGATCAATCGCAATTGTGATTCTTAAAATTTGCTGAAAAGCGCGCATATGAATGTATGAGTTGTGTACATAAAAAACGGTGGTCTGTTTGAATGTATGCGTGTAAAGGGCGATATATGACAAATACAAAACTACAGAAGCGGCTGAAAATGCTCAGAAGCGGATGTGCACATGCATAAGCAGACGCGCTTGCACGCTTCAATGTATGTGTATGTGTAAATGTTTTTTGCTGCGCGTCGCTGCTTGCCACGTGCGTGTGAATATTGGCCAAACGTTTTGTTTAATAAATCGGAACTGACTTAACGGAATTTGATGAAACTTTCGGCATATGATTCTATTGAATTTTTTACATTTTATAAAAATGCTAATTTATTCACATAGTTATATTTGCAACAGACTCTCAATGGGTGTTTGATGGCTGAGGGGGGGGGGGGGGGGGGGGGGGTAACTAGTAAAAAGAGCCGGTACGCAAAAAATAAAAAAAATAGAAATTGCATAAAATTCACGTGAATCTATATGCAAAATTTGAGGGGTCTAGCTCTAAAGGTGTGGGAGATAGAATTTTATAACCTGTTTTCGGTAAGGTTTAAAATCGATAACAAAACAACCAAAATAGATATCGTTTTTTGGTAACAAACTTGACCTGCGCGTGCTATCCACGGACCCAACAAAAAAAATTCAAGTCTCTAGGTCAACTACGTTCTGAGATCGACGCGTTCAAACATACGGACGGACGGACAGACGGACAGACAGACAGACGGACAGGGCTAAATCGACTCAGCTCGTCGCCCTGATCAAGAATATATATACTTTGTGGGGTCTGACACGCCTCCTTCTGCCTGTTACATATATTTAACAAAACCATTATACCCTGATTTCCCATTTTCAATGGGCTCAGGGTATAAAAAGGAAAGATAGGAATTTACTCAGATTTATCTTATCACGAATATAATGTAGTACAGGAAAAATTAATAAAGCTTTATTCAAATGACAAGCAAATAGAGTTTATAAAATGTACATTAAGAGCACAAGATATAGAAGAGGAAACACAAGTAGTAAAACAGATAGCGTTTTACCATATCAAGGAAAGCATCCATTCAGGAAACATATAACCAGATAAGGAACAGAATATATTTCCCTAAACTATTAGAAATAGTACAAACAGTAATTAACCAATGCGATGTATACAAAGAGATCAAGTACGACCGTAAACCAATAAAAAATAAATTTTACGAATATGAAACCCCAACAAATAAAAATCAAGTTATACACATTGACACGTACGCTATAAAAAACACTTATTTTATGACCACAATAGATCAATTTTCAAAATTTGCAACAGCAAGCCCACTTAATGACAGAAACCATATAACGATAGTAGAACAATTAGAAGATTACTTTACAAAAATGGGGAAACCGGACAAAATCATAGCAGACAATGAATTCAACTCCATTAGAATCAAAGGATTATTAGACAACGAAGGCATAGAATTACACCTTACAAAACCCAACAGTCATACAGGAAACGCGGATGTGGAAAGGCTACATAATTCAATTGCAGAGAAATTTAGAGTAATATACAAAACAGAAAAACAAAACTTGTCAGTAAAACAAATTATGCAAAAATGCATCAGAAACTATAACGAAAGATATCATTCATCAACAAAATTTACACCAATAGAAATACAAAACAACAAGGTAGATTTAGAAAGAGTGAAAGAAAATATAGACGAAGCAAAAAGAAAAATAAGAGAAAAATTAAATAAAAACAGAAGATAAGGAAACACGGAAAACAGGTTATATTAAGAATTACAAAGCAGTTAGGCACAAGGAAGCCCCAAAGTATAAGAAAGCACAATTAGAAAATATTGATCCGACGAATATTAAAAGACCGTATAAATTTACAGAAGCTACGGATACTGATACTGACAATGATGACAATATTAACAACAACAACGGGAACACTAACAGTACAACAAATAACTGACCAAGACGGATTTACGCAAGTAGGAATGAAGACACAAGAAATAATAACATCAACTGACATCGTAGTACATATCATAAATTTAGAAGAAATTGACAAAATTTTACAAAGTATAGAAAGTAATATACACATGATACAAATCGAAAAAAAAACAGTTATTACAAACACAATTAATGGAAGCAAGAAACAAATTATATACACTATACTCAAAGCAAATCAGAAAACGAAGAGGATTAGTTAACATAGTAGGAAACTCAGCAAAATGGTTATTTGGTAACAGGGACGAAGAGGATAGGAGAGTCATTGAAAAACATCTTACAACTTACAAAGACGACTTACAAGAATTAGATGAAGAAACTCTAATAATAAAAAATATCAAAAATGAAACAGTTGAGCAAAATTGTAATCAAAACAAAATAAACACTAAAAGAAATATGTTAATTCATTTCACAAATTGCACAATAAATATAGATAACAATTATTTTACTAACACTTACGAATTTGAAAACATAAGAACATTATATGAAAAGAAAGAAAACCATATCCAAAACTTTACTAAACAAGTAACTTTTGAAAACATTATAGAAAAATATAAAATCAATTGGGCAAACATAAAAAATTTAAAAATACACAAAAACATAAATTATACGTGTAACACATTAATAATTATTGTCGTAATTGTAAGCATAATATACATGATTGTAAAACATAAGAAAATCAAAGTTAAATTTCAAAACAGAATTCAGGAGAATTCTTATCTAAAGGGGGGAGAAGTTATGTATAATCCATCAAAACCACACACATACACACACACAATAAGCCACAAGGTACAAGAGTTATTGAACTCTTTAGATAACAAGTAAACTACAAACACAGCATTTCTAAAATATAAACAACGAATCGATGTAAAAAGCTAAATAAGACCATTTATAATATTTGCAATCAACGAACTCTTAAAATTCTTAGTAATTCAGAAAATGCTAACTAACATATAATATTTGCAGTTGTTGAACTCTTAAAATTCCTAGTAATTCAGAAAATGCTAACTAACATATAATATTTGCAGTTGTTGAACTCTTAAGTTCACACAAACAGGAAATACCCAAATTACCCAATAAGTACACATGTCAGCCAAATAGAACATAAGACATACACATATAGAATAAGTCTAATTAGCATAATTAAACATTTTGTAAACTTTCATTAAACACAAATTAATAAAGAAAGATCAGTATAGTCTTACCACTGAAAAGTAACAGTTGTGTTATTAATAGTGAAAATTAATATTTTTTTATCATTCGCCTCGACACGATATAAAATTCGCGCATTTCAGCATATTCTAAGAATCACAATTGCGATTGACCTGCTTCTTTAGTTTTCTGTTTGTCACATATCGCCGTGTAGTACTACTTTGCGTTTTACAAACAACCAACGTAATACTGGTGTGGCGTAGTAGGTAGACGCACAGCGCGTGAACGAAAGGTCCCGAGTTCGAAACTCGGTGACGACGCGTAGCCTTTTTTAATTTTTATACCCTGAGCCCATTGAAAATGGGAAATCAGGGTATAATGGTTTTGTGAAAATGTATGTAACAGGCAGAAGGAGGCGTGCCACACCCCATAAAGTATATATATTCTTGATCAGCGCGACAAGACGAGTCGATATAGCCTTGTCCGTCTGTCCGTCCGTCCGTCTGTCCGTCTGTCCGTCCGTGTGAACGCTGAGATATTTTAAAGTACGCAACGTAGAGACTTGAAATTTTACATGAATACTCGATAATACCATACGCTGCACAAGTTTATAAAATTTTTCCGATAACTCATTCCATTTCGATTTTATGAGTATTTATCGATAATTTTAATGTGTTTTTAAGGCGTGGTTTGTACATCGTTTAAGCTAGAGACTTCAAATTTGCTGTGTAGTTGCGTGTAATGAATACGGAGAAAACGCTATCTTTAGATTTTGGATGCCACGCCCCATTAGCCCACAATAGCCCCCTATTTGTAAAAAGCGCAAATCAAATACTAGAGACTTGTGCTTTGGCACATACACACATATGAATGTCATAAATAAGTTGTAAAAGTTTGATGCACTAAGTCCATCGCTAAGAAAAGTTATTAAACAATTAAGTTTCCATAGTAATGCCCACATTGCAGCCCAAGCGCAGTCACTGCGTCAACTGCGCAGTTGGTAGAGCGCGCGCTTATTCGTGCGTGCATATGTATGTGTGTATGTGTTGTTTGTATGTATGCATAAAAAATCGTAGAATGATTTGATATTTCGCTCTTCACAGGGCTCAGGGTATCCCCTAGTCGAGCAGTTTCGACTAGAGCACTCTTACTTGTTAATTTATGTGCATCTTCTGTGTCTTTAGCATAATTTGGTGTACATTTTATTGTTGAATGATAACGTTTATTGTAACTTTTTTTATTTTTTTTTTTAAATCTTTAAACATAAGGTGGTCGTGCTAGTTGAGAAGACGCGCTTTAACGTTACATATATAGTAAATAGATGCAGGTTCGAGTCCAGGTGCGGTGATGTTTGATTTTCTTCTTCTTTTTTTTTGATAATTTGTTTATTTATTTAATTATTTATTTATTATACCCTGAGCCCATTGAAAATGGGAAATCAGGGTATAATGGTTTTGTTAAATGTATGTAACAGGCAGAAGGAGGCGTGTCAGACCCCACAAAGTATATATATTCTTGATCAGGGCGACGAGCTGAATCGATTTAGCCCTGTCCGTCTGTCCGTCCGTCCGTCTGTCCGTCTGTCCGTCCGTCCGTATGCTTGAACGCGTCGATTGAAGCATCTAGACAAGCTAGAGACTTGAATTTTTATACTCGTTTCCCAAAGGGAAAAAGAGTATATTGGTTTTGTGAAATGTCCGTCTGTCCGTCTGTCCGTATGAATGCAATATTTTTCTACGCTATTGAAGCTAGAGACTTGAAATTTGGAACATATACTCGTGTATACCCTCGAATTATAAAGTGTCAAGATTTTCCGGATACGCCCACTAGGGGCGTGGCAAATCGGAAAATGGTTGCGCCCATAGTTAAGAAATCATATTAGTTGAAGAGCTAGAGAGTTGAAATTTGGAATGTATACTTGCATTGACCACCCAAGCTCAAAAAGATATGGCGGATATATCTACGCCCATTGGGGGCGTGGCAAATCGGGAAAACTGTAACTTCTACAGTTTTAAAGCTAGAATGCTGAAATTTGGCACGTAAATTAACGCTACGATTCTATAAAGATTCATAAAAAGATTTGATGTCTACGCCCACTGGGGGCGTGGCAAATCGGATCTGAATATATAGTGATTTTACAAGATCAGCTATATTTTGAGCACTATTGATGCTAGAGACTTGAAATTTGATATATATACTCGGATAAGCAACCCAAGATCAAAAAGACATGGCGGACATACTTACGCCTTCAGGGGGCGTGGCAAATCGCAAAAAGCTCATAGCTCCTACAGTTTTAGAGCTAGACGATTCCAAATTGGATGTTTGTGTTACTGGGGGCCTCCTCTATTGATTCCCCAAAAATAAATCTTACGCGCCTTTGGGGGCGTGGTATATCGAAAAAATACCCTGTACCTTTCACATTTTTGGAGTGTAAGCATCCAAACTTTGCAGTTACGTTACCCTAGACTCCTTCTAGGAACTTGCCAAATATGATATGTCTACGCCTTCTGGGGGCGTGGCAAATTGGCAACAAAATTTGTAACGCCCAGCTGCAAAATTCATATGCCTGTGCCACCTATATAAATAAGCTTAATAAGAATTGCTAAGACGATAAACGGCATTTCTGAGAAATATATGTAATTTGATTTAATGTTGAAGTTCTGCAAATAATTTATCTGCTAAAATTATCATTTTTCGTATAGCCTAGGTCAGTTATGTTATTTTCTTTTTGTGTGTGTGACCCTGAAATATCAAATACCGATATTTGTGTAATCGACTTAGTCCGAACAAAATTATTAACGCACAAAAAAATTGACGATAGGTCCCATCAGGTATGCATGTATGTAGGCACGAACAGCTGCGCAACTATTTTCATGCCGTCGCCGCCGCGTCTCGAACGCGGACCCTTTTGCTTACACGCTTTTCATCTACCTGCTGCGCCACATCAGTTTTGCATTGCCTGTTGGCAAATCCGAAACTACTTCACTACAAGGGCGACTTTTGACAAATACAAAACTATAGAAGCTGCTGTTAATGCAAACACAATATAAACATAACTCAATCGCAATTGTGATTCTTAGAAAAAGCTTAAATGCGCGCATATGAACGTATATATTTATATGTATGTGTACATACAAAAACGGTGGTCGGTTGAATGTATGCTTATAAACGGCGATATTTGACAAATACAAAACTAAAGAAGCGACTGAAAATGCAAGCACAACTCAATAACAATTTTGGTTGAAGAATATGCTAGAATGAATGGCGCTGAATTTATTTGTGACCATGCATAAGCAAACGCGCATGCACGTTTCAATGTATGTACATATGTATGTGTAAATGTAAATATATTTTGCTGTCGCTGCTTAACGCGTGCGTGTCATAATTGGCCAAACGTTTTGTTTAATAGATTGCGACTGACTTAACGGAACTTGATGAAACTTTCAGCATATGATTCTATTGAATTTTTTACATTTTATAAAAATGCTAATTCATTCACATAGTTATATTTGCAAAAATTGAAATTGCATAAAATTCACATGAATCTACATAAATGCAAAATTTGAGATAAATTATTAAATTTAAAATACCAGATGCCCATGTGGGAAACGAGTATGACGCTGTAGGTCTCGCCCTAAAGCAACGTTCTTACTTGTTTTTGTTGGGTCCGTGGTCAAGTTTGTTACCAAAAAACAATATCTATTTTGGTTGTATTGTTATCGATTTTAAACCTTATCGAAAACAGGTTATAAAATTATATCTCCCACATCTTAAGAGCTAGACCCCCTCAAATTTTGCATATAGATTAATGTGAATTTTATGCAAAATGTAAAAAATTCAATAAAATCATATGCTGAAAGTTTCATCAAATTCTGTTAAGTCAGTCCCGATTTATTAAACAAAACGTTTAGCTGCACGTGGCAATCATCGACGCGCAGCAAAAAACATTTACATATATTCTCACATACACACATTGAAACGAGCAAGCGCGTCTGCTTATGCATGTGCACAAATAAATTCAACTCTAGCATATTCAACCAAATCTGTGTTTGAATTGTATTTGTATTTGTCATATATCGCCCTTTACACGCATACATTGAAACAGACCACCGTTTTTGTATGTACACATACTCATGCGTTCATATGCGCGGATTTCAGCATATTCTAAGAATCACAATTGCGATTGATCTGCTTCTTTAGCTTCTTTAGTTTTGTATTTGTCACATATCGCCCTTGTAGTACTATATTGCATTTTGCCAACAAGCAACGTAATACTGGTGTGGCGTAGTGGATAGAAGCAAAGCGCATAATCGAAAGGTCCCGAGCTCGAAACTCAGTGACAACAGCGTAACTTTTTTAATTTTTATACCCTGAGGCCATTGAAATGGGAAATCAGGGTATAATGGTTTTGTTAAATGTATGTAACAGGCAGCTGGAGGCGTGTCAGACCCCACAAAGTATATATATTCTTTATCAGGGCGACGAGCTGAGTCGATTTAGCCCTGTCCGTCTGTCTGTCTGTCCGTCTGTCCGTCCGTCCGTGAATTTTATGCAATTTCTATTTTTTTATTTTTTGGATACCGGCTTTTTTTACTAATTAACCCCCCTCCACCAACCCCCCACCTAATCACCACTCACGGAGAGTAACCATGTGAATAAATTAGCATTTTTATAAAATGTAAAAAATTCAATAAAATCATATGCTGAAAGTTTCATCAAATTCTGTTAAGTCAGTCCCGATTTATTAAACAAAACGTTTAGCTGCACGTGGCAATCAGCGACGCGCAGCAAAAAACATTTACACCGACAAGGAGGGCAAGCCCCGCAAGGTCTGCGGCTGCTCTGTGGTCGTCATCAAGGACTACGGTGAGGAGACGCCCGCATTGGATGTAGTTAAGGACCATCTCAGACAGAACAGCTAAACATATTGCCATTGCCGTTCCCCTGTCTGCTGAATGAGAGACTACCTGGCAAATTTTTTATTGCTAAATAAAAACAAATATTCTCACATACACACATTGAAACGAGCAAGCGCGTCTGCTTATGCATGTGCACAAATAAATTCAACTCTAGCATATTCAACCAAATCTGTGTTTGAATTGTATTTGTATTTGTCATATATCGCCCTTTACACGCATACATTGAAACAGACCACCGTTTTTGTATGTACACATACTCATGCGTTCATATGCGCGGATTTCAGCATATTCTAAGAATCACAATTGCGATTGATCTGCTTCTTTAGCTTCTTTAGTTTTGTATTTGTCACATATCGCCCTTGTAGTACTATATTGCATTTTGCCAACAAGCAACGTAATACTGGTGTGGCGTAGTGGATAGAAGCAAAGCGCATAATCGAAAGGTCCCGAGCTCGAAACTCAGTGACAACAGCGTAACTTTTTTAATTTTTATACCCTGAGGCCATTGAAATGGGAAATCAGGGTATAATGGTTTTGTTAAATGTATGTAACAGGCAGCTGGAGGCGTGTCAGACCCCACAAAGTATATATATTCTTTATCAGGGCGACGAGCTGAGTCGATTTAGCCCTGTCCGTCTGTCTGTCTGTCCGTCTGTCCGTCCGTCCGTGAATTTTATGCAATTTCTATTTTTTTATTTTTTGGATACCGGCTTTTTTTACTAATTAACCCCCCTCCACCAACCCCCCACCTAATCACCACTCACGGAGAGTAACCATGTGAATAAATTAGCATTTTTATAAAATGTAAAAAATTCAATAAAATCATATGCTGAAAGTTTCATCAAATTCTGTTAAGTCAGTCCCGATTTATTAAACAAAACGTTTAGCTGCACGTGGCAATCAGCGACGCGCAGCAAAAAACATTTACACCGACAAGGAGGGCAAGCCCCGCAAGGTCTGCGGCTGCTCTGTGGTCGTCATCAAGGACTACGGTGAGGAGACGCCCGCATTGGATGTAGTTAAGGACCATCTCAGACAGAACAGCTAAACATATTGCCATTGCCGTTCCCCTGTCTGCTGAATGAGAGACTACCTGGCAAATTTTTTATTGCTAAATAAAAACAAATATTCTCACATACACACATTGAAACGAGCAAGCGCGTCTGCTTATGCATGTGCACAAATAAATTCAACTCTAGCATATTCAACCAAATCTGTGTTTGAATTGTATTTGTATTTGTCATATATCGCCCTTTACACGCATACATTGAAACAGACCACCGTTTTTGTATGTACACATACTCATGCGTTCATATGCGCGGATTTCAGCATATTCTAAGAATCACAATTGCGATTGATCTGCTTCTTTAGCTTCTTTAGTTTTGTATTTGTCACATATCGCCCTTGTAGTACTATATTGCATTTTGCCAACAAGCAACGTAATACTGGTGTGGCGTAGTGGATAGAAGCAAAGCGCATAATCGAAAGGTCCCGAGCTCGAAACTCAGTGACAACAGCGTAACTTTTTTAATTTTTATACCCTGAGGATATTGAAATGGGTAATAAGGGTATAATGGTTTTGTTAAATGTATGTAACAGGCAGCAGGAGGCGTATCAGACCCCACAAAGTATATATATTCTTGATCAGGGCGACGCGCTGAGTTGATTTAGCCCTGTCCGTCTGTCTGTCTGGCCGTCTTTCCGTCTGTCCGTCCGTCCGTCCGTCTGTCCGTATGTTTGAACGCGTCGATTGAAGTATCTAGACAAGCTAGAGACTTGATTTTTTTTTTTGTTGGGTCCGCGCAGGTCAAGTTTGTTACCAAAAAACGATATCTATTTTTGTTGTTTTGTTATCGATTTTAAACCTTATCGAAAATAGGTTATAAAATTATATCTCCCACACCTTTAGAGCTAGACCCCCTAGATTTTTGCATATAGATTAATGTGAATTTTATGCAATTTCTATTTTTTTTATTTTTGGGATACCGGCTCTTTTTGCTAATTAACCCCCCCCCTCTTCCCTTATATCATGCAAATATAACCTGTGAATAAATTAGCATTTTTATAAAATGTAAAAAATTCAATAAAATCATATGCTGAAAGTTTCATCAAATTCCGTTAAGTCAGTCCCGATTTATTAAACAAAACGTTTAGCTGCACGCGGCAATCAGCGACGCGCAGCAAAAAACATTTACATATATTCTCACATACACACATTGAAACGAGCAAGTGCGTCTGCTTATGCATGTGCACAAATAAATTCAACTCTAGCATATTCAACCAAATCTGTGTTTGAATTGTATTTGTATTTGTCATATATCGCCCTTTACACGCATACATTGAAACAGACCACCGTTTTTGGTTTTACACATACTCATGCGTTCATATGCGCGGATTTCAGCATATTCTAAGAATTTCAATTGCGATTGATCTGCTTCTTTAGCTTCTTTAGTTTTGTATTTGTCACATATCGCCCTTGTAGTACTATTTGGCGTTTCGCCAACAACAAACGCATTACTGGTGTGGCGTAGTGGATAGACGCAAAGCGCGTAAACGAAAGGTCCCGAGTTCGAATTCAGTGACGACAGCGTATCTTTTTAAATTTTTTTTTTAATTTATAAACATGAGGTGGTTGTGCTAGTTGAGATGATGCGCTCAATCGTTATATATGTATGTAGTAAATAGATGCAGGTTCGAGTCCAGGTGCGGTGATGTCTGTTTTTCTTCTTCTTTTTTTGTTGATTTGTTTATTTATTTAATTATTTATTTATTTTTGATTGACATACATTCTAGTTGAATAAAATTTCAAAATTGTAATTTAATTATGGAAAATTTAATGTTATATTCAAGCTATATAGCGTATAAAACAATGCAAATCGGACGGAGCTCAGGGTATCTCCTAGTCGGGCACCTCCGACTAGAGTTTTCTTACTTGTTATACCCTGAGGCCATTGAAAATGGGAAATCAGGGTATAATGGTTTTGTTAAATGTATGTAACAGGCAGAAGGAGGCGTGTCAGACCCCACAAAATAAATATATTCTTGATCAGGGCGAGCTGAGTCGATTTAGCCCGGTCCGTCTGTCCGTCCGTCCGTATGTTTGAACGCGTCGATTGAAGCATCTAGACAAGCTAGAGACTTGAATTTTTTTTGTTGGGTCCGTGGTCAAGTTTGTTACCAAAAAACAATATCTATTTTGGTTGTATTGTTATCGATTTTAAACCTTATCGAAAACAGGTTATAAAATTATATCTCCCACACCTTTAGAGCTAGACTCCTCAAATTTTGCATATAGATTAATGTGAATTTTATGCAATTTCTATTTTTTTATTTTTTGGATACCGGCGCTTTTTACTAATTAACCCCCCTCCACCAACCCCCACCTAATCACCACTCACGGAGAGTAACCATGTGAATAAATTAGCATTTTTATAAAATGTAAAAAATTCAATAAAATCATATGCTGAAAGTTTCATCAAATTCCGTTAAGTCAGTCCCGATTTATTAAACAAAACGTTTAGCTGCACGTGGCAATCAGCGACGCGCAGCAAAAAACATTTACATATATTCTCACATACATACATTGAAACGAGCAAGCGCGTCTACTTATGCATGTGCCACTTATACCACAGCCACTTCTGTAGTTTTGTATTTGTCATATATCGCCCTTTACACGCATACATTGAAACAGACCACCGTTTTTGTATGTACACATACTCATACGTTCATATGCGCGCATTTCAGCATATTCTAAGAATCACAATTGCGATTGATCTGCTTCTTTAGCTTCTTTAGTTTTGTATTTGTAACATATAGCTTTGTAGTACTACATTGCATTTTGCCAACAAGCAATGTAATACTGGTGTGGCGTAATGGATAGACGCAAAGCGCATAATCGAAAGGTCCCGAGTTCGAAACTCAGTGACAACAGCGTAACTTTCTTAATTTTTATACCCTGAGGCCATTGAAAATGGGAAATCAGGGTATAATGGTTTTGTTAAATGTATGTAACAGGCAGAAGGAGGCGTGTCAGACCCCACAAAGTATATATATTCTTGATCAGGGCGACGAGCTGAGTCCATTTAGCCCTGTCCGTCTGTCTGTCTGTCCGTCTGTCCGTCCGTCCGTCCGTCCGTCTGTCCGTATGTTTGAACGCGTCGATTGAAGCATCTAGATAAGCTAGAGACTTGATTTTTTTTGTTGGGTCCGCGAACAGCACGCGCAGGTCAAGTTTGTTACCAAAAAACGATATCTATTTTTGTTGTTTTGTTATCGATTTTAAACCTTATCGAAAATAGGTTATAAAATTATGTCTCCCACACCTTTAGACTAGACTCCTCAAATTTTGCATATAGATTAATGTGAATTTTATGCAATTTCTATTTTTTTATTTTTTGGATACCGGCTCTTTTTGCTAGCCCACCCCCCTCCTCCCCTTCGCTACTCATGGAGTCTCTTGCAAATATAACCATGTGAATAAATTAGCATTTTTATAAAATGTAAAAAATTCAATAGAATCATATGCTGAAAGTTTCATCAAATACCGTTAAGTCAGTTCCGATTTATTAAACAAAACGTTTAGTCAATTATCACACGCATGTGGCAAGCAGCGACGCACAGCAAAAAACATTTACATATATTCTCACATACATACATTGAAACGAGCAAGCGCGTCTGCTTATGCATGTGCACAGTCGCTTCTGTGCATTTTCAGCCGCTTCTGTAGTTTTTTATTTGTCATATAGTGTCCTTTACACGCATACATTGAAACAGACCACCGTCTATTCTATTTTTTTTATTTTTGGGATACCGGCTCTTTTTGCTAATTAACCCCCCCCCCCCCCCCTCTTCCCTTATATCATGCAAATATAACCTGTGAATAAATTAGCATTTTTATAAAATGTAAAAAATTCAATAAAATCATATGCTGAAAGTTTCATCAAATTCCGTTAAGTCAGTTCCGATTTATTAAACAAAACGTTTAGCTGCACGTGGCAATCAGCGACGCGCAGCAAAAAACATTTACATATATTCTCACATACACACATTGAAACGAGCAAGCGCGTCTGCTTATGCATGTGCACAAATAAATTCAACTCTAGCATATTCAACCAAATCTGTGTTTGAATTGTATTTGTATTTGCCATATATCGCCCTTTACACGCATACATTGAAACAGACCACCGTTTTTGGTTTTACACATACTCATGCGTTCATATGCGCGGATTTCAGCATATTCTAAGAATTTCAATTGCGATTGATCTGTTTCTTTAGCTTCTTTAGTTTTGTATTTGTCACATATCGCCCTTGTAGTACTATTTGTCGTTTCGCCAACAACAAACGCATTACTGGTGTGGTGTAGTGGATAGACGCAAAGCGCGTAAACGAAAGATCCCGAGTTCGAATTCAGTGACGACAGCGTATCTTTTTAATTTAATTATGGAAAATTTAATGTTATATGCAAGCTATATAGCGTATAAAACAATGCAAATCGGACGGGGCTCAGGGTATCTCCTAGTCGGGCACCTCGGACTAGAGTTTTCTTACTTGTTATACCCTGAGGCCATTGAAAATGGGAAATCAGGGTATAATGGTTTTGTTAAATGTATGTAACAGGCAAAAGGAGGCGTGTCAGACCCCACAAAGTATATAGATTCTTGATCAGGGCGACGAGCTGAGTCGATTTAGCCCTGTCCGTCTGTCCGTCCGTCCATCCGTCCGTCTGTCCGTCCGTCCGTATGTTTGAACGCGTCGATTGAAGCATCTAGACAAGCTAGAGACTTGAATTTTTTTTGTTGGGTCCGTGGTCAAGTTTGTTACCAAACAACAATATCTATTTTGGTTGTATTGTTATCGATTTTAAACCTTATCGAAAACAGGTTATAAAATTCTATCTCCCACACCTTTAGAGCTAGACTCCTCAAATTTTGCATATAGATTAATGTGAATTTTATGCAATTTCTATTTTTTTATTTTTTGGATACCGGCTCTTTTTACTAATTAACCCCCCTCCACCAACCCCCCACCTAATCACCACTCACGGAGAGTAACCATGTGAATAAATTAGCATTTTTATAAAATGTAAAAAATTCAATAAAATCATATGCTGAAAGTTTCATCAAATTCTGTTAATTCAGTCCCGATTTATTAAACAAAACGTTTAGCTGCACGTGGCAATCAGCGACGCGCAGCAAAAAACATTTACATATATTCTCACATACACACATTGAAACGAGCAAGCGCGTCTGCTTATGCATGTGCACAAATAAATTCAACTCTAGCATATTCAACCAAATCTGTGTTTGAATTGTATATGTATTTGTCATATATCGCCCTTTACACGCATACATTGAAACAGACCACCGTTTTTGTATGTACACATACTCATACGTTCATATGCGCGCATTTCAGCATATTCTAAGAATCACAATTGCGATTGATCTGCTTCTTTAGCTTCTTTAGTTTTGTATTTGTAACATATAGCTTTGTAGTACTACATTGCATTTTGCCAACAAGCAATGTAATACTGGTGTGGCGTAATGGATAGACGCAAAGCGCATAATCGAAAGGTCCCGAGTTCGAAACTCAGTGACAACAGCGTAACTTTCTTAATTTTTATACCCTGAGGCCATTGAAAATGGGAAATCAGGGTATAATGGTTTTGTTAAATGTATGTAACAGGCAGAAGGAGGCGTGTCAGACCCCACAAAGTATATATATTCTTGATCAGGGCGACGAGCTGAGTCCATTTAGCCCTGTCCGTCTGTCTGTCTGTCCGTCTGTCCGTCCGTCCGTCCGTCCGTCTGTCCGTATGTTTGAACGCGTCGATTGAAGCATCTAGATAAGCTAGAGACTTGATTTTTTTTGTTGGGTCCGCGAACAGCACGCGCAGGTCAAGTTTGTTACCAAAAAACGATATCTATTTTTGTTGTTTTGTTATCGATTTTAAACCTTATCGAAAATAGGTTATAAAATTATGTCTCCCACACCTTTAGACTAGACTCCTCAAATTTTGCATATAGATTAATGTGAATTTTATGCAATTTCTATTTTTTTATTTTTTGGATACCGGCTCTTTTTGCTAGCCCACCCCCTCCTCCCCTTCGCTACTCATGGAGTCTTTTGCAAATATAACCATGTGAATAAATTAGCATTTTTATAAAATGTAAAAAATTCAATAGAATCATATGCTGAAAGTTTCATCAAATACCGTTAAGTCAGTTCCGATTTATTAAACAAAACGTTTAGTCAATTATCACACGCATGTGGCAAGCAGCGACGCACAGCAAAAAACATTTACATATATTCTCACATACATACATTGAAACGAGCAAGCGCGTCTGCTTATGCATGTGCACAGTCGCTTCTGTGCATTTTCAGCCGCTTCTGTAGTTTTGTATTTGTCATATAGTGTCCTTTACACGCATACATTGAAACAGACCACCGTCTATTCTATTTTTTTTATTTTTGGGATACCGGCTCTTTTTGCTAATTAACCCCCCCCCCTCTTCCCTTATATCATGCAAATATAACCTGTGAATAAATTAGCATTTTTATAAAATGTAAAAAATTCAATAAAATCATATGCTGAAAGTTTCATCAAATTCCGTTAAGTCAGTTCCGATTTATTAAACAAAACGTTTAGCTGCACGTGGCAATCAGCGACGCGCAGCAAAAAACATTTACATATATTCTCACATACACACATTGAAACGAGCAAGCGCGTCTGCTTATGCATGTGCACAAATAAATTCAACTCTAGCATATTCAACCAAATCTGTGTTTGAATTGTATTTGTATTTGCCATATATCGCCCTTTACACGCATACATTGAAACAGACCACCGTTTTTGTATGTACACATACTCATACGTTCATATGCGCGCATTTCAGCATATTCTAAGAATCACAATTGCGATTGATCTGCTTCTTTAGCTTCTTTAGTTTTGTATTTGTAACATATAGCTTTGTAGTACTACATTGCATTTTGCCAACAAGCAATGTAATACTGGTGTGGCGTAATGGATAGACGCAAAGCGCATAAAAAAAAGGTCCCGAGTTCGAAACTCAGTGACAACAGCGTAACTTTCTTAATTTTTATACCCTGAGGCCATTGAAAATGGGAAATCAGGGTATAATGGTTTTGTTAAATGTATGTAACAGGCAGAAGGAGGCGTGTCAGACCCCACAAAGTATATATATTCTTGATCAGGGCGACGAGCTGAGTCCATTTAGCCCTGTCCGTCTGTCTGTCTGTCCGTCTGTCCGTCCGTCCGTCCGTCCGTCTGTCCGTATGTTTGAACGCGTCGATTGAAGCATCTAGATAAGCTAGAGACTTGATTTTTTTTGTTGGGTCCGCGAACAGCACGCGCAGGTCAAGTTTGTTACCAAAAAACGATATCTATTTTTGTTGTTTTGTTATCGATTTTAAACCTTATCGAAAATAGGTTATAAAATTATGTCTCCCACACCTTTAGAGCTAGACTCCTCAAATTTTGCATATAGATTAATGTGAATTTTATGCAATTTCTATTTTTTTATTTTTTGGATACCGGCTCTTTTTGCTAGCCCACCCCCTCCTCCCCTTCGCTACTCATGGAGTCTTTTGCAAATATAACCATGTGAATAAATTAGCATTTTTATAAAATGTAAAAAATTCAATAGAATCATATGCTGAAAGTTTCATCAAATACCGTTAAGTCAGTTCCGATTTATTAAACAAAACGTTTAGTCAATTATCACACGCATGTGGCAAGCAGCGACGCACAGCAAAAAACATTTACATATATTCTCACATACATACATTGAAACGAGCAAGCGCGTCTGCTTATGCATGTGCACAGTCGCTTCTGTGCATTTTCAGCCGCTTCTGTAGTTTTGTATTTGTCATATAGTGTCCTTTACACGCATACATTGAAACAGACCACCGTCTATTCTATTTTTTTTATTTTTGGGATACCGGCTCTTTTTGCTAATTAACCCCCCCCCCCTCTTCCCTTATATCATGCAAATATAACCTGTGAATAAATTAGCATTTTTATAAATTTATTAAACAAAACGATTTATTAAACAAAACGTTTAGCTGCACGTGGCAATCAGCGACGCGCAGCAAAAAACATTTACATATATTCTCACATACACACATTGAAACGAGCAAGCGCGTCTGCTTATGCATGTGCACAAATAAATTCAACTCTAGCATATTCAACCAAATCTGTGTTTGAATTGTATTTGTATTTGCCATATATCGCCCTTTACACGCATACATTGAAACAGACCACCGTTTTTGGTTTTACACATACTCATGCGTTCATATGCGCGGATTTCAGCATATTCTAAGAATTTCAATTGCGATTGATCTGTTTCTTTAGCTTCTTTAGTTTTGTATTTGTCACATATCGCCCTTGTAGTACTATTTGTCGTTTCGCCAACATCAAACGCATTACTGGTGTGGTGTAGTGGATAGACGCAAAGCGCGTAAACGAAAGATCCCGAGTTCGAATTCAGTGACGACAGCGTATCTTTTTAATTTAATTATGGAAAATTTAATGTTATATGCAAGCTATATAGCGTATAAAACAATGCAAATCGGACGGGGCTCAGGGTATCTCCTAGTCGGGCACCTCGGACTAGAGTTTTCTTACTTGTTATACCCTGAGGCCATTGAAAATGGGAAATCAGGGTATAATGGTTTTGTTAAATGTATGTAACAGGCAAAAGGAGGCGTGTCAGACCCCACAAAGTATATAGATTCTTGATCAGGGCGACGAGCTGAGTCGATTTAGCCCTGTCCGTCTGTCCGTCCGTCCATCCGTCCGTCTGTCCGTCCGTCCGTATGTTTGAACGCGTCGATTGAAGCATCTAGACAAGCTAGAGACTTGAATTTTTTTTGTTGGGTCCGTGGTCAAGTTTGTTACCAAACAACAATATCTATTTTGGTTGTATTGTTATCGATTTTAAACCTTATCGAAAACAGGTTATAAAATTCTATCTCCCACACCTTTAGAGCTAGACTCCTCAAATTTTGCATATAGATTAATGTGAATTTTATGCAATTTCTATTTTTTTATTTTTTGGATACCGGCTCTTTTTACTAATTAACCCCCCTCCACCAACCCCCCACCTAATCACCACTCACGGAGAGTAACCATGTGAATAAATTAGCATTTTTATAAAATGTAAAAAATTCAATAAAATCATATGCTGAAAGTTTCATCAAATTCTGTTAAGTCAGTCCCGATTTATTAAACAAAACGTTTAGCTGCACGTGGCAATCAGCGACGCGCAGCAAAAAACATTTACATATATTCTCACATACACACATTGAAACGAGCAAGCGCGTCTGCTTATGCATGTGCACAAATAAATTCAACTCTAGCATATTCAACCAAATCTGTGTTTGAATTGTAT
Organism: Drosophila meridiana; assembly: GCA_035045185.1. NCBI lineage: Eukaryota > Metazoa > Arthropoda > Insecta > Diptera > Drosophilidae > Drosophila > Drosophila meridiana. Next base: position 9,473 of record JAWNPF010000101.1, on the reverse strand, counting down.
ATGTATTTGTCATATATCGCCCTTTACACGCATACATTGAAACAGACCACCGTTTTTGTATGTACACATACTCATACGTTCATATGCGCGCATTTCAGCATATTCTAAGAATCACAATTGCGATTGATCTGCTTCTTTAGCTTCTTTAGTTTTGTATTTGTAACATATAGCTTTGTAGTACTACATTGCATTTTGCCAACAAGCAATGTAATACTGGTGTGGCGTAATGGATAGACGCAAAGCGCATAATCGAAAGGTCCCGAGTTCGAAACTCAGTGACAACAGCGTAAGTTTCTTAATTTTTATACCCTGAGGCCATTGAAAATGGGAAATCAGGGTATAATGGTTTTGTTAAATGTATGTATCAGGCAGAAGGAGGCGTGTCAGACCCCACAAAGTATATATATTCTTGATCAGGGCGACGAGCTGAGTCCATTTAGCCCTGTCCGTCTGTCTGTCTGTCCGTCTGTCCGTCCGTCCGTCCGTCCGTCCGTCCGTCCGTCTGTCCGTATGTTTGAACGCGTCGATTGTAGCATCTAGATAAGCTAGAGACTTGATTTTTTTTGTTGGGTCCGCGAACAGCACGCGCAGGTCAAGTTTGTTACCAAAAAACGATATCTATTTTTGTTGTTTTGTTATCGATTTTAAACCTTATCGAAAATAGGTTATAAAATTATGTCTCCCACACCTTTAGACTAGACTCCTCAAATTTTGCATATAGATTAATGTGAATTTTATGCAATTTCTATTTTTTATTTTTTGGATACCGGCTCTTTTTGCTAGCCCACCCCCCTCCTCCCCTTCGCTACTCATGGAGTCTTTTGCAAATATAACCATGTGAATAAATTAGCATTTTTATAAAATGTAAAAAATTCAATAGAATCATATGCTGAAAGTTTCATCAAATACCGTTAAGTCAGTTCCGATTTATTAAACAAAACGTTTAGTCAATTATCACACGCATGTGGCAAGCAGCGACGCACAGCAAAAAACATTTACATATATTCTCACATACATACATTGAAACGAGCAAGCGCGTCTGCTTATGCATGTGCACAGTCGCTTCTGTGCATTTTCAGCCGCTTCTGTAGTTTTGTATTTGTCATATAGTGTCCTTTACACGCATACATTGAAACAGACCACCGTCTATTCTATTTTTTTTATTTTTGGGATACCGGCTCTTTTTGCTAATTAACCCCCCCCCCCTCTTCCCTAATATCATGCAAATGTAACCTGTGAATAAATTAGCATTTTTATAAAATGTAAAAAATTCAATAAAATCATATGCTGAAAGTTTCATCAAATTCCGTTAAGTCAGTTCCGATTTATTAAACAAAACGTTTAGCTGCACGTGGCAATCAGCGACGCGCAGCAAAAAACATTTACATATATTCTCACATACACACATTGAAACGAGCAAGCGCGTCTGCTTATGCATGTGCACAAATAAATTCAACTCTAGCATATTCAACCAAATCTGTGTTTGAATTGTATTTGTATTTGCCATATATCGCCCTTTACACGCATACATTGAAACACCGTTTTTGGTTGTACACATACTCATGCGTTCATATGCGCGGATTTCAGCATATTCTAAGAATTTCAATTGCGATTGATCTGTTTCTTTAGCTTCTTTAGTTTTGTATTTGTCACATATCGCCCTTGTAGTAATATTTGTCGTTTCGCCAACAACAAACGCATTACTGGTGTGGTGTAGTGGATAGACGCAAAGCGCGTAAACGAAAGATCCCGAGTTCGAATTCAGTGACGACAGCGTATCTTTTTAATTTAATTATGGAAAATTTAATGTTATATGCAAGCTATATAGCGTATAAAACAATGCAAATCGGACGGGGCTCAGGGTATCTCCTAGTCGGGCACCTCGGACTAGAGTTTTCTTACTTGTTATACCCTGAGGCCATTGAAAATGGGAAATCAGGGTATAATGGTTTTGTTAAATGTATGTAACAGGCAAAAGGAGGCGTGTCAGACCCCACAAAGTATATAGATTCTTGATCAGGGCGACGAGCTGAGTCGATTTAGCCCTGTCCGTCTGTCCGTCCGTCCGTCCGTCCGTCTGTCCGTCCGTCCGTATGTTTGAACGCGTCGATTGAAGCATCTAGACAAGCTAGAGACTTGAATTTTTTTTGTTGGGTCCGTGGTCAAGTTTGTTACCAAACAACAATATCTATTTTGGTTGTATTGTTATCGATTTTAAACCTTATCGAAAACAGGTTATAAAATTCTATCTCCCACACCTTTAGAGCTAGACTCCTCAAATTTTGCATATAGATTAATGTGAATTTTATGCAATTTCTATTTTTTTATTTTTTGGATACCGGCTCTTTTTACTAATTAACCCCCCTCCACCAACCCCCCACCTAATCACCACTCACGTAGAGTAACCATGTGAATAAATTAGCATTTTTATAAAATGTAAAAAATTCAATAAAATCATATGCTGAAAGTTTCATCAAATTCTGTTAAGTCAGTCCCGATTTATTAAACAAAACGTTTAGCTGCACGTGGCAATCAGCGACGCGCAGCAAAAAACATTTACATATATTCTCACATACACACATTGAAACGAGCAAGCGCGTCTGCTTATGCATGTGCACAAATAAATTCAACTCTAGCATATTCAACCAAATCTGTGTTTGAATTGTATTTGTATTTGTCATATATCGCCCTTTACACGCATACATTGAAACAGACCACCGTTTTTGTATGTACACATACTCATGCGTTCATATGCGCGGATTTCAGCATATTCTAAGAATCACAATTGCGATTGATCTGCTTCTTTAGCTTCTTTAGTTTTGTATTTGTCACATATCGCCCTTGTAGTACTACATTGCATTTTGCCAACAAGCAACGTAATACTGGTGTGGCGTAGTGGATAGAAGCAAAGCGCATAATCGAAAGGTCCCGAGTTCGAAACTCAGTGACAACAGCGTAACTTTTTTAATTTTTATACCCTGAGGATATTGAAATGGGAAATCAGGGTATAATGGTTTTGTTAAATGTATGTAACAGGCAGCAGGAGGCGTGTCAGACCCCACAAAGTATATATATTCTTGATCAGGGCGACGCGCTGAGTCGATTTAGCCCTGTCCGTCTGTCTGTCTGGCCGTCTTTCCGTCTGTCCGTCCGTCCGTCCGCCCGTCCGTCTGTCCGTATGTTTGAACGCGTCGATTGAAGTATCTAGACAAGCTAGAGACTTGATTTTTTTTTTGTTGGGTCCGCGCAGGTCAAGTTTGTTACCAAAAAACGATATCTATTTTTGTTGTTTTGTTATCGATTTTAAACCTTATCGAAAATAGGTTATAAAATTATATCTCCCACACCTTTAGAGCTAGACCCCCTAGTTTTTTGCATATAGATTAATGTGAATTTTATGCAATTTCTATTTTTTTATACCCTGAGCCCATTGAAAATGGGAAATCAGGGTATAATGGTTTTGTTAAATGTATGTAACAGGCAGAAGGAGGCGTGTCAGACCCCACAAAGTATATATATTCTTGATCAGGGCGACGAGCTGAGTCGATTTAGCCCTGTCCGTCTGTCTGTCCGTCTGTCCGTCCGTCCGTCCGTCCGTTCGTCCGTCCGTCCGTCTGTCCGTATGTTTGAACGCGTCGATCTTAGAACGTAGACGAGCTAGACAGCTGAAATTTTTTTTTGTTGGTCCGTGTATAGCACGCGCAGGTCAAGTTTGCTTCGTATGAACGATAACTATTTTTGTTGTAATGTTATCGATTTTAATGCTTATCGAAAATAAGTTTTTAAGGTGTAGTTTGTACATTGTTTGAGCTAGACACTTCAAATTTGCTGTGTAGATGCGTGTAATGAATACGGAGATTACGTAATCTTTAGATTTTAGATGCCACGCCCCATTCGCCCCCAATAGTCCCCTATTTGTAAAAAGCGTAAATCAAATACTAGAGACTTGTGCTTTGGCAAATACACACATATAAATGCCATTAATAAGTTGTGGAAGTTTTATGCAGTTAGTCAATCGCTAAGGAAAGTTATTAAGCAGTTAAGTCGCTGCGTCGACTGCGCAGTTGGCAGAGCGCGCGCCTATGCGTGCGTACATATGTATGTATGCGTGTGTATATGTTGTTTTTATGCATGCTTAAAAAGAGCATAGAATGATATGATATTTGGCTCACAGGGCTCAGGGTATCTCCTAGTCGAGCAGTCTCGACTAGAGCACTCTTACTTGTTTATTTTTGGGATACCGGCTCTTTTTGCTAATTAACCCCCCCCCCCTCTTCCCTTATATCATGCAAATATAACCTGTGAATAAATTAGCATTTTTATAAAATGTAAAAAATTCAATAAAATCATATGCTGAAAGTTTCATCAAATTCCGTTAATTCAGTCCCGATTTATTAAACAAAACGTTTAGCTGCACGCGGCAATCAGCGACGCGCAGCAAAAAACATTTACATATATTCTCACATACACACATTGAAACGAGCAAGTGCGTCTGCTTATGCATGTGCACAAATAAATTCAACTCTAGCATATTCAACCAAATCTGTGTTTGAATTGTATTTGTATTTGTCATATATCGCCCTTTACACGCATACATTGAAACAGACCACCGTTTTTGATTTTACACATACTCATGCGTTCATATGCGCGGATTTCAGCATATTCTAAGAATTTCAATTGCGATTGATCTGCTTCTTTAGCTTCTTTAGTTTTGTATTTGTCACATATCGCCCTTGTAGTACTACATTGCATTTTGCCAACAAGCAACGTAATACTGGTGTGGCGTAGTGGATAGACGCAAAGCGCGTGAACGAAAGGTCCCGAGTTCGAATTCAGTGACGACAGCGTATCTTTTTAAATTTTTTTTTTAATTTATAAACATGAGGTGGTTGTGCTAGTTGAGATGATGCGCTCTATCGTTACATATGTATGTAGTAAATAAATGCAGGTTCGAGTCCAGGTGCGGTGATGTCTGTTTTTCTTCTTCTTTTTTTGTTGATTTGTTTATTTATTTAATTATTTATTTATTTTTGATTGACATACATTCTAGTTGAATAAAATTTCAAAATTGTAATTTAATTATGGAAAATTTAATGTTATATTCAAGCTATATAGCGTATAAAACAATGCAAATCGGACGGAGCTCAGGGTATCTCCTAGTCGGGCACCTCCGACTAGAGTTTTCTTACTTGTTATACCCTGAGGCCATTGAAAATGGGAAATCAGGGTATAATGGTTTTGTTAAATGTATGTAACAGGCAGAAGGAGGCGTGTCAGACCCCACAAAGTAAATATATTCTTGATCAGGGCGACGAGCTGAGTCGATTTAGCCCTGTCCGTCTGTCCGTCCGTCCGTATGTTTGAACGCGTCGATTGAAGCATCTAGACAAGCTAGAGACTTGAATTTTTTTGTTGGGTCCGTGGTCAAGTTTGTTACCAAAAAACAATATCTATTTTGGTTGTATTATTATCGATTTTAAACCTTATCGAAAACAGGTTATAAAATTATATCTCCCACACCTTTAGAGCTAGACTCCTCAAATTTTGCATATAGATTAATGTGAATTTTATGCAATTTCTATTTTTTTATTTTTTGGATACCGGCGCTTTTTACTAATTAACCCCCCTCCACCAACCCCCCACCTAATCACCACTCACGGAGAGTAACCATGTGAATAAATTAGCATTTTTATAAAATGTAAAAAATTCAATAAAATCATATGCTGAAAGTTTCATCAAATTCCGTTAAGTCAGTCCCGATTTATTAAACAAAACGTTTAGCTGCACGTGGCAATCAGCGACGCGCAGCAAAAAACATTTACATATATTCTCACATACATACATTGAAACGAGCAAGCGCGTCTACTTATGCATGTGCCACTTATACCACAGCCACTTCTGTAGTTTTGTATTTGTCATATATCGCCCTTTACACGCATACATTGAAACAGACCACCGTTTTTGTATGTACACATACTCATACGTTCATATGCGCGCATTTCAGCATATTCTAAGAATCACAATTGCGATTGATCTGCTTCTTTAGCTTCTTTAGTTTTGTATTTGTAACATATAGCTTTGTAGTACTACATTGCATTTTGCCAACAAGCAATGTAATACTGGTGTGGCGTAATGGATAGACGCAAAGCGCATAATCGAAAGGTCCCGAGTTCGAAACTCAGTGACAACAGCGTAACTTTCTTAATTTTTATACCCTGAGACCATTGAAAATGGGAAATCAGGGTATAATGGTTTTGTTAAATGTATGTAACAGGCAGAAGGAGGCGTGTCAGACCCCACAAAGTATATATATTCTTGATCAGGGCGACGAGCTGAGTCGATTTAGCCCTGTCCGTCTGTCTGTCCGTCCGTCTGTCCGTCTGTCCGTCTGTCCGTATGTTTGAACGCGTCGATCTCAGAACGTAGTTGACCTAGAGACTTGATTTTTTTTTTGTTGGGTCTGTGGATAGCACGCGCAGGTCAAGTTTGTTACCAAAAAACGATATCTATTTTTGTTGTTTTGTTATCGATTTTAAACCTTATCGAAAACAGGTTATAAAATTCTATCTGCCACACCTTTAGAGCTAGACCCCTCAAATTTTGCATATAGATTTACGTGAATTTTATGCAATTTCTATTTTTTTGATTTTTTGGATATCGGCTCTTTTTACTAAATATTAAATAATAAATTAGCATTTTTATAAATGTAAAAAATTCAATAGAATCATATGCTGAAAGTTTCATCAAAATCCGTTAAGTCAGTCCCGATTTATTAAACAAAACGTTTGGCCAATATTCACACGCACGTGGCAAGCAGCGACGCGCAGCAAAAAACATTTACACATACACATACATTGAAACGTGCAAGCGCGTCTACTATGCATGTGCAGAAATACATTCAAGGCCATTCGTTCTAGCATATTCTTCAACCAAATTCTGTTTGCATTTTCAGCCGCTTCTGTAGTTTTGTATTTGTTATATATCAGCCCTTTACACGCATACATTGAAACAGACCACCGTTTTTGTATGTACACATGCTCATACGTTCATATGCGCGCATTTCAGCATATTCTAAGAATTACAACTGCGATTGATCTGCTTCTTTAGTTTTGTATTTGTAACATATCACATTGTAGTACTATTTTGCGTTTTGTCAACAAGCAACGGAATACTGGTGTAGCGTAGTGGATAGACACAAAGCGCGTAAACGAAAGGTCGCGGGTTCGAAACTCAGTGACAACAGCGTAACTTTTTTTATTTTTATACCCTGAGCCCATTGAAAATGGGAAATCAGGGTATAATGGTTTTGTTAAATGTATGTAACAGGCAGAAGGAGGCGTGTCAGACCCCACAAAGTATATATATTCTTGATCAGGGCGACGAGCTGAGTCGATTTAGCCCTGTCCGTCTGTCTGTCTGTCCGTCTGTCCGTCCGTCCGTCCGTCCGTCCGTCCGTCTGTCCGTATGTTTGAACGCGTCGATCTCAGAACGTAGACGAGCTAGACAGCTGAAATTTTTTTTGTAGGTCCGTGTATAACACGCGCAGGTCAAGTTTGCTTCGTATGAACGATAACTATTTTTGTTGTAATGTTATCGATTTTAATGCTTATCGAAAATAAGTTTTTAAGGTGTAGTTTGTACATTGTTTGAGTTAGAGACTTCAAATTCGCTGTGTAGGTGCGTGTAATGAATACGGAGATTACGTAATCTTTAGATTTTGGATGCCACGCCCCATTCGCCCCCCATAGTCCCCTATTTGTAAAACGCGTAAATCAAATACTAGAGACTTGTGCTTTGGCAAATACACACATATAAATGCCATTAATAAGTTGTGAAAGTTTTATGCAGTTAGTCAATCGCTAAGGAAAGTTATTAAGCAATTAATTCGCTGCGTCGACTGCGCAGTTGGCAGAGCGCGCGCCTATGCGTGCGTACATATGTATGTATGCATGTGTATATGTTGTTTTTATGCATGCTTAAAAAGAGCATAGAATGATATGATATTTGGCTCACAGGGCTCAGGGTATCTCTTAGTCGAGCAGTCTCGACTAGAGCACTCTTACTTGTTTTTTTTAAATCTATAAACATAAGGTGGTCGTGCTAGTTGAGATGACGCGCTTTAACGTTGCACATGTAGTAAATAGATGCAGGTTCGAGCCCAGGTGCGGTGATGTTTGCTTTCTTTTCATTTTTTTGTTTATTTATTTAATTATTAATTTATTTTTGATTTACATACATTCTAGTTGAATAAAATTTCAAAATTATAATTTAATTTTGCAAAATGTAATGTTATATGCCAGCTACATAGCGTATTAAACAATGCAAATGGGACGGGGCTCAGGGTATCTCCTAGTCGGGCACCTCCGACTAGAGTTTTCTTACTTGTTATACCCTGAGGCCATTGAAAATGGGAAATCAGGGTATAATGGTTTTGTTAAATGTATGTAACAGGCAGAAGGAGGCGTGTCAGACCCCACAAAGTATATATATTCTTGATCAGAGCGACGAGCTGAGTCGATTTAGCCCTGTCCGTCTGTCTGTCTGTCCGTCTGTCCGTCCGTCCGTCCGTCCGTCCGTCTGTCCGTATGTCGCGTCGATTGAAGCATCTAGATAAGCTAGAGACTTGATTTTTTTTGTTGGGTCCGCGAACAGCACGCGCAGGTCAAGTTTGTTACCAAAAAACGATATCTATTTTTGTTGTTTTGTTATCGATTTTAAACCTTATCGAAAATAGGTTATAAAATTATGTCTCCCACACCTTTAGAGCTAGACTCCTCAAATTTTGCATATAGATTAATGTGAATTTTATGCAATTTCTATTTTTTTATTTTTTGGATACCGGCTCTTTTTGCTAGCCCACCCCCCTCCTCCCCTTCGCTACTCATGGAGTCTTTTGCAAATATAACCATGTGAATAGATTAGCATTTTTATAAAATGTAAAAAATTCAATAGAATCATATGCTGAAAGTTTCATCAAATACCGTTAAGTCAGTTCCGATTTATTAAACAAAACGTTTAGTCAATTATCATACGCATGTGGCAAGCAGCGACGCACAGCAAGAAACATTTACATATATTCTCACATACATACATTGAAACGAGCAAGCGCGTCTGCTTATGCATGTGCACAGTCGCTTCTGTGCATTTTCAGCCGCTTCTGTAGTTTTGTATTTGTCATATAGCGTCCTTTACACGCATACATTGAAACAGACCACCGTTTTTGTATGTACACATACTCATACGTTCATATGCGCGCATTTCAGCATATTCTAAGAATCACAATTGCGATTGATCTGCTTCTTTAGCTTCTTTAGTTTTGTATTTGTCACATATCGCTTGTAGTACTACATTGCATTTTGCCAACAAGCAACGTAATACTGGTGTGGCGTAATGGATAGACGCAAAACGCATAATCGAAAGGTCCCGAGTTCGAAACTCAGTAACTGTAAATAATGGTACAACGTTATAGTTTG
>JAWNPF010000099.1:0-75399 GCA_035045185.1 Drosophila meridiana | reverse complement strand
CTGCTCTTTATCACACTCTCATTCGCTAATAGTGCAGTTAGGCACAAAAAGAAACTGTAACACACATACATATGTAAATTTCTGCTGCTCGGTCTCTTGCTTATCATTTTGTATTCTATTCTTTAAGTTCGAAATTCACCTTCAAGCGAGTAACACCTACATCTCTCTATTGTAAACTGTATTAACTTTGCCTACACGATCATCGCGGACTAGGCATTAAACTAATAAATAATAAGCTAAATTAAATCGTGGTTTTATTATTTTGCCTTCGTAAATGATTGGAGCCAGAGTTGCCGAAAAAGCTCGGCAGCTTCCAACATTTTGGTGACCCCGACGTGAACTATACACTTCGTGGTGTTTCGTTTAGTGTATCAAGTTAATACTCAACTTCGTCAAAGTACAACGGTGTGAGTCATTAACATTTGTGCAAAATAGTGCATTCAAATTAATAACACATCGCGTTGTACGACGAAACAGTGTAAAATATTAACATTTGTGCAAAATAGTGCATTCAAATTAATAAAAAATCTCGTCGTGTAAAACATTAACATTTATGCTCAAGTTATATATTAATTTGTGTATATAATAGTGCATGGCATTGTGCGTACATTATTATGAGTTTTTCTTATTCCTCTTTAATCGTCTGTTTCGTTCGTCGCGTTTGGCGCCTGCTGTGCATCGTCTGCATATAGGGCCCGCTAAGCCGAAAAAGCTGTGTCAATCATAGAAGACACACATACAGACATATATAAAAGCTCAGATAAGCTTGCGGTCGCGCTTGCGTTGTGCTTATCTTTATCATCTTCTTGTTCGTCGGTTGTTCGTCGCGGTTTTTGGCGCTTCTTTGTGCAGCGTTTGCATAGAAGGTCCGCTAATCCGAAAATAGCTGTGTCGATCACACACATACAAACACACGCATTTACAGTGAAAGAGTGAACCTGCATATTAGATCAGCTATACTCGAAGTGCATTAGAGAGTATATTAGCTTGTGCATTCATTTTGTAACCAAACGTTTTTTCGCGAGTAAACAAACTTAAATGAATAACTCAGAGTCGAATGTTGATCAAGTGCCTGAATCTCAGGTTACTTTCTTAAAACTCAAAACAAACGCGCTTTTCGATAGACTGGAAAGGTTATATGCCGATATGGACATTGACAAATTAAGTCACATGGACTCGTGTGATTTACGTGTGCTTTTGGATTCGCTAACCAAGTTAGAGTCAAACTTTGATTCAGTCCATACTAGCCTAGAAGAATCTAACTTTGAGTCCATATCTAGTGATTTGCCTGCGCGTTTTGAATCAACCTTGTTAAAATTTAAAGCCTTGCTTCAACGTGAACTAGGAAATCGGTCGGATCAACAACTTTCGTCGACGCTTAATACAAGTGGTTCAAATGCTCATCCAACACTCGTCATGGCTAATCGATCGCGTTTGCCGCAGCTGGAGCTGCCAAAATTTAGTGGAGTCTACACTGAGTGGGAAAACTTCTACTCTATGTTTAAGACGATAATAGATGCTGATCCGGATCTCAGTCCTATTGAGAAGTTCCAGCATCTTCGATCCTGCTTAAGTGGTTCTGCGTTGGATACCATCAGCTCATTGGAAATCAACAAAGCCAACTATCTCGTCGCTCTGGATATTCTTCAACGTCGATTTGATAATAAGCGTTTTATTGTACAGGCACACATCCGAGCAATCTTCCGGCTTGAGAAAGTTGATGCATCTGTGGGCAGGCTGAGGCAGTTGGTGGATAAAGTTACGTCTCACATTCGGGCTATGGATTCTTTAGCATCGCGGGAAGAAGTTGCTGACTGTGTCATCGTGCAAACAGTGTTGCAAAAGCTGGACAAGGTTACTCAGGCTAAATGGGAGGAAGGCTCATCTACTAATGAGTTGCCATCTTGGTCGAGATTGTCAGAATTCTTGCAAGGACGGTGTCGATTCCTTGAAAATGTGGATCAAGTCTTGCACTCTTGGACTCAGGATCTCAACTTCACTTCGTCACCAGTCGGTTTGCAAATCAGCTTCAGCTTCGAAAATGTAAATCACTGACTGCAGTGTCCAGCTTCTCAACTGAAAGATATTCAGTCAATCTCGTTCTGAAATCGCGGATTTCTGATTATTCTGCCTCCATCACTGCCATCGTCGCCCAGACTTACTGACAACCAGCCTGGCATGTCAATTTCTACTAACACTTGGAATATACCCTCAAACCTACAGCTAGCTGATCCTTTGTTCCATAAGTCACAACGGATTGATCTTCTCATCGGAGCTGGTCTCTTCTTCGAGCTGATGTGTGTTGGGCAAATTCAGTTGGCACCTGGATTACCAGTTGTGCAGAAAACGCAGCTCGGCTGGATCATTTCAGGTGGCGGGCAACATGCCCCCAAACTCTGTTCGTTTATCGCAACCCAAAGAAATTCGGATCACGCCAATCACAGCACTCGGCTTGATGAGTTGGTGCGTCAGTTTTGGGAATTGGAACACGTTTTCGAGCCTATTGCCAAGGAACTTAATTGCGAGCATTTCATTACAAACTATCGTCGATTACCTTCTGGGGAATATTCAGTCTGCTTGCCAAAAAATCAAGGCGTTGAATCTTTGGGCGATTCCTATTTGCAGGCCAAGCGTCGATTGTTGAATTTAGAGCGTAAGTTCGCTCGAAATCAAACTTTAAAGGAGAAATACTCAGCATTTATAAAGGATCTCTCTCGCGTATACAAAGAAGAGAGTTCGACAACAAAGCTGAGAGTTGTCTTCGATGGCTCGGCAGCTACCACATCTGGTTTCTCATTAAACGATTTGCTTATGTCAGAACCGACTATTCAAGCTACCTTGTTTCACACACTCGTTCGTTTTCGTACATTTTCGATTGCACTTACTGGTGATACTGGTAAAATGTATAGGTGTGTGAAGGTCGCAGAGCCTGATTCTATGCTCCAGTGCATTTTATGGCGAAACTTATCAGACGATGCTATCGAAGTCTTCAAATTGAATACCGTCACTTATGGGACCAAACCCGCTTCATTTTTGGCCATTCGTGCAATGCATCAATTAGCAATAGATGAGTCGTCGGCATACCCATTAGGATCCAAAACGGTTTTGCGAGATTTCTACGTTGATGACCTGATCTCAGGAGGCAATTCAGTTGAAGAAGTTCGCGACATAATGCAACAAACCACAGGTCTTCTTGCTCGAGGAAACTTTAAGTTGAGAAAATGGTGCTCCAATTCAAGAGACGCACTTCGCGGAGTTCCAGAAACTGAACAGGAAAGTTTTCTCAAACTCGATGACGGCAGCGACGTAACAAAGGCACCTGGATTGTCAGCGGACGATCTTCGTCAAGGATCGCACATATTGTGTCGTCTTGTTCAAAGAACTCAACTGCACCGAGAATACTCTGCACTACGAAATGGAAAGAATGTTCATTCGTCAAGCGCCATTCTTTCGCTCTCTCCGTTTATGGATGACTTTGGTCTACTTCAAGTTGGTGGCCGCTTGCGGCACTCTACTCTCGGCTTCGATGCGCGCCACCCAATTATCTTGCCCAAAGAACATCCCTTGACCTTCTCTATAGTATCTCATCTTCATCTGGCGCATCATCATGCAGGACCGCAGACCTTGCTTGGAGTAATTCGACTCCAGTTTTGGCCCATAGGCGGCATGAAAACTGTCTCCCGAACATTGCGAAAATGTGTCATATGCTGTAGATCCCGGCCTCGTCTAGTGGAGCATATAATGGCGGGCTTGCCTAAGGATCGTATACAGTCTTCACCGGCATTTACTGTCACTGGAATCGACTACTGTGGACCATTTTACTACAAACCCGATGGACGAAACCGAACTTCAATAAAATGCTACATCTGCGTATTCGTTTGCTTCGCAACTAAGGCTGTATGGTTGGAGCTCGCAAAGGATCTGTCAACCGCAGCTTTCTTTGGCGCCCTCAAGCGTTTCATCAGTACGCGCGGCATTCCAAGATGCATTTGGTCTGACAACGCTACTAACTTTGTGGGTGCACGGAACGAGCTAGCGGATCTGAAACGTTTATTGTTGAGCCAGGAACATCGCACTGAAGTTCAGAACTACTGCATCAACAACAGTTTTGATTGGAAGTTCATACCTCCTCGCTCGCCACATTTCGGTGGCCTATGGGAAGCAGCAGTGAAGACCGCAAAGAGTCATCTATACCGCGCTATGGGATCATCACTTCTCGGCTTCGCTGAACTTCGCACCTTGGTATACTAAATTCAGGATATAATCAATTCTCGTCCTCTTGTTCCACTTTCAGAAAATCCCGATGATCTTGGAGTTCTCACTCCAGGACATTTTTTGATTGGTCGACCACTCATCGATTTTCACGAGCCAGACGTAACTGGGCTCGATCACAACCGCCTCGGTCAATGGCAACGCATTGCTTACATACAGCAATTGTTCTGGAAGCGCTGGAGTGAGGAGTACCTTACTATTCTTCAATAGCGTGGAAAATGGGTCACCTTGCAGCCTCCGATCAAGATCAATGATGTCGTATGTGTGAAGGACGAAAACTTGCCGCCATTGAAATGGCCATTAGCTCGAGTCGGTGAGACCATCGCTGGAGCTGATGGTGCTATGAGAGTCGCTGTTCTGCGCACACCCACTGGAACTACACGTCGAGCTGTCAATAAGCTGTGCGTCCTTCCGGTTGATGATCCTGTTAAAAGACTTGGTCTTTCAACGGGGGGGAGGATGTTCGGCGCAGCAGCTAATAATTGCTCTTAAATAAGCTTCCCTTAAGCCATCTGCTCTTTATCACATTCTCATTCGCTCATAGTGCAGTGTTCGGCGCAGCAGCTAATAATTGCTCTTAAATAAGCTTCTCTTAAGCCATCTGCTCTTTATCACATTCTCATTCGCTAATAGTGCAGTTAGGCACAAAAAGAAACTGTAACACACATACATATGTAAATTTATGCTGCTCGGTCACTTGCTTATCATTTGTATTCTATTCTTTAAGTTCGAAATTCACCTTCAAGCGAGCAACACCTACATCTCTCTATTGTAAACTGTATTAACTTTGCCTACACGATCATCGCGGACTAGGCATTAAACTAATAAATAATAAGCTAAATTAAATCGTGGTTTTATTATTTTGCCTTCGTAAATGATTGGAGCCAGAGTTGCCGCGAAAGCTCGGCAGCTTCCAACATTTTGGTGACCCCGACGTGATTTATACACTCCGTGGTGTTTCGTTTAGTGTATCAAGTTAATACTCAACTTCGTCAAAGTACAACGGTGTGAATCATTAACATTTGTGCAAAATAGTGCATTCAAATTAATAACACATCGCGTTGTACGACGAAACAGTGTAAAACATTAACATTTGTGCAAAATAGTGCATTCAAATTAGCAATAAACTTCGTCGTACACGACAGTGCAAAGCGTTAAAATTTGTGCAAAATAGTGCATTCAAATTAATAAAAATTCTCGTCGTGTAAAACATTAACATTTATGCTCAAGTTATATATTAATTTGTGTATATAATAGTGCGTGGCATTGTGCGTGCATTATCTCGAGTTTTTTCTTATTCCTCTTTAATCGTCTGTTTCGTTCGTCGCGTTTGGCGCCTGCTGTGCATCGTCTGCATATAGGGCCCGCTAAGCCGAAAAAGCTGTGTCAATCATAGAAGACACACATACAGACATATATAAAAGCTCAGATAAGCTTGCGGTCGCGCTTGCGTTGTGCTTATCTTTATCATCTTCTTGTTCGTCGGTTGTTCGTCGCGTTTTTGGCGCTTCTTTGTGCAGCGTTTGCATAAAAGGCCCGCTAATCCGAAAATAGCTGTGTCGATCACACACATACAAACACACGCATTTACAGTGAAAGAGTGAACCTGCATATTAGATCAGCTAAACTCGAAGTGCATTAGAGAGTATATTAGCTTGTGCATTCATTTTGTAACCAAACGTTTTTTCGCGAGTAAACAAACTTAAATGAATAACTCAGAGTCGAATGTTGATCAAGTGCCTGCATCTCAGGTTACTTTCTTAAAACTCAAAACAAACGCGCTTTTCGATAGACTGGAAAGGTTATATGCCGATATGGACATTGACAAATTAAGTCACATGGACTCGTGTGATTTACGTGTGCTTTTGGATTCGCTAACCAAGTTAGAGTCAAACTTTGATTCAGTCCATACTAGCCTAGAAGAATCTAACTTTGAGTCCATATCTAGTGATTTGCCTGCGCGTTTTGAATCAACCTTGTTAAAGTTTAAAGCCTTGCTTCAACGTGAACTAGGAAATCGGTCGGATCAACAACTTTCGTCGACGCTTAATACAAGTGGTTCAAATGCTCATCCAACACTCGTCATGGCTAATCGATCGCGTTTGCCGCAGCTGGAGCTGCCAAAATTTAGTGGAGTCTACACTGAGTGGGAAAACTTCTACTCTATGTTTAAGACGATAATAGATGCTGATCCGGATCTCAGTCCTATTGAGAAGTTCCAGCATCTTCGATCCTGCTTAAGTGGTTCTGCGTTGGATACCATCAGCTCATTGGAAATCAACAAAGCCAACTATCTCGTCGCTCTGGATATTCTTCAACGTCGATTTGATAATAAGCGTTTTATTGTACAGGCACACATCAGAGCAATCTTCCGGCTTGAGGAAGTTGATGCATCTGTGGGCAGGCTGAGGCAGTTGGTGGATAAAGTTACGTCTCACATTCGGGCTATGGATTCTTTAGCATCGCGGGAAGAAGTTGCTGACTGTGTCATCGTGCAAACAGTGTTGCAAAAGCTGGACAATGCTACTCAGGCTAAATGGGAGGAAGGCTCATCTACTAATGAGTTGCCATCTTGGTCGAGATTGTCAGAATTCTTGCAAGGACGGTGTCGAGTCCTTGAAAATGTGGATCAAGTCTTGCAGGATGGTCAGGTTGGCAAGTCAGGAAAGATCGTGAGTACTCCTTTAAGAAAGGCATTTGTTGCTTCGAAGACTCCTATTCGTTGTGTCTTTTGTGACGATCCAAGTCACGCGCTATTCCAATGTAACCGTTTTGAGCAATTGTCCCCAATGGCAAGGCATAAGGAGGCCAAGAGGCTCGCCCTTTGCCTCAATTGCCTAAGAAAAGGACATCAGCTGAAGGATTGCAAATCTGGTTCCTGCCGTACCTGCCAGTTGAAGCACCATACTTTATTGCATTACAATCAGTCTTCAACAGTTACATCGAACGTAGTCCCTCAACTTAAACAACAAGCAAATGCAATACATCCAATGTCACCTTCTCTTCCTCAAGTCCACATATCTCCTAACTCGTCTGATGTTGTGCTTCTAGCCACTGCTATAATCCTTGTCAAGAACCGAGCTGGCACATTCGTTCCGTGTCGTGCACTCTTGGACTCAGGATCTCAACTTCACTTCGTCACCAGTCGGTTTGCAAATCAGCTTCAGCTTCGAAAATGTAAATCACTGACTGCAGTGTCTGGCATTGGAGATGCCAGCTTCTCAACTGAAGGATATTCAGTCAATCTCGTTCTGAAATCGCGGATTTCTGATTATTCTGCCTCCATCACTGCCATCGTCGCCCAGACTATTACTGACAACCAGCCTGGCATCTCAATTTCTACTAACACTTGGAATATACCCTCAAACCTACAGCTAGCTGATCCTTTGTTCCATAAGTCACAACGGATTGATCTTCTCATCGGAGCTGGTCTCTTCTTCGAGCTGATGTGTGTTGGGCAAATTCAGTTGGCACCTGGATTACCAGTTGTGCAGAAAACGCAGCTCGGCTGGATCATTTCAGGTGGCGGGCAACATGCCCCCAAACTCTGTTCGTTTATCGCAACCCAAAGAAATTCGGATCACGCCAATCACAGCACTCGGTTTGATGAGTTGGTGCGTCAGTTTTGGGAAGTGGAACCAAGGTAACCACAGAAGAACTTAATTGCGAGCAGCATTTCATTACAAACTATCGTCGATTACCTTCTGGGGAATATTCAGTCTGCTTGCCAAAAAATCAAGGCGTTGAATCTTTGGGCGATTCCTATTTGCAGGCCAAGCGTCGATTGTTGAATTTAGAGCGTAAGTTCGCTCGAAATCAAACTTTAAAGGAGAAATTGTATAGGTGTGTGAAGGTCGCAGAGCCTGATTCTATGCTCCAGTGCATTTTATGGCGAAACTCAGTTCCAGAAACTGAACAGGAAAGTTTTCTCAAACTCGATGACGGCAGCGACGTAACAAAGGCACCTGGATTGTCAGCGGACGATCTTCGTCAAGGATCGCACATATTGTGTCGTCTTGTTCAAAGAACTCAACTGCACCGAGAATACTCTGCACTACGAAATGAAAAGAATGTTCATTCGTCAAGCGCCATTCTTTCGCTCTCTCCGTTTATGGATAACTTTGGTCTACTTCGAGTTGGTGGCCGCTTGCGGCACTCTACTCTCGGCTTCGATGCGCGCCACCCAATTATCTTGCCCAAAGAACATCCCTTGACCTTCTCTATAGTATCTCATCTTCATCTGGCGCATCATCATGCAGGACCGCAGGCCTTGCTTGGAGTAATTCGAGTCCAGTTTTGGCCCATAGGCGGCATGAAAACTGTCTCCCGAACATTGCGAAAATGTGTCATATGCTGTAGATCCCGGCCTCGTCTAGTGGAGCATATAATGGCGGACTTGCCTAAGGATCACTGGAATCGACTACTGTGGACCATTTTACTACAAACCCGATGGACGAAACCGAACTTCAATGAAATGCTACATCTGCGTATTCGTTTGCTTCGCAACTAAGGCTGTATGGTTGGAGCTCGCAAAGGATCTGTCGACCGCAGCTTTCTTGGGCGCCCTCAAGCGTTTCATCAGTACGCGCGGCATTCCAAGATGCATTTGGTCTGACAACGCTACTAACTTTGTGGGTGCACGGAACGAGCTAGCGGATCTGAAACGTTTATTGTTGAGCCAGGAACATCGCACTGAAGTTCAGAACTACTGCATCAACAACAGTTTTGATTGGAAGTTCATACCTCCTCGCTCGCCACATTTCGGTGGCCTATGGGAAGCAGCAGTGAAGACCGCAAAGAGTCATCTATACCGCGCTATGGGATCATCACTTCTCGGCTTCGATGAACTTCGCACCTTGGTATGCCAAATTCAGGCTATAATCAATTCTCGTCCTCTTGTTCCACTTTCAGAAAATCCCGATGATCTTGGAGTTCTCACTCCAGGACATTTTTTGATTGGTCGACCACTCATCGATTTTCCCGAGCCAGACGTAACTGGGCTCGACCACAATCGCCTCGGTCAATGGCAACGCATTGCTTACATATAGCAATTGTTCTGGAAGCGCTGGAGTGAGGAGTACCTTACTATTCTTCAACAGCGTGGAAAATGGGTCACCTCGCAGCCTCCGATCAAGATCAATGATGTCGTATGTGTGAAGGATGAAAACTTGCCGCCGTTGAAATGGCCATTAGCTCGAGTCGTTGAGACCATCGCTGGAGCTGATGGTGCTGTGAGAGTCGCTGTTCTGCGCATACCCACTGGAACTACACGTCGAGCTGTCAATAAGCTGTGCGTCCTTCCGGTTGATGATCCTGTTAAAAGACTTGGTCTTTCAACGGGGGGGAGGATGTTCGGCGCAGCAGCTAATAATTGCTCTTAAATAAGCTTCCCTTAAGCCATCTGCTCTTTATCACATTCTCATTCGCTCATAGTGCAGTTAGGCACAAAAAGAAACTGTAACACACATACATATGTAAATTTATGCTGCTCGGTCACTTGCTTATCATTTTGTATTCTATTCTTTAAGTTCGAAATTCACCTTCAAGCGAGCAACACCTACATCTCTCTATTGTAAACTGTATTAACTTTGCCTACACGATCATCGCGAACTAGGCATTAAACTAATAAATAATAAGCTAAATTAAATCGTGGTTTTATTATTTTGCCTTCGTAAATGATTGGAGCCAGAGTTTCCGAAAAAGCTCGGCAGCTTCCAACAGTGCAGTTAGGCACAAAAAGAAACTGTATCACACATACATATGTAAATTTCTGCTGCTCGGTCTCTTGCTTATCATTTGTATTCTATTCCTTAAGTTCGAAATTCACCTTCAAGCGAGCAACACCTACATCTCTCTATTGTAAACTGTATTAACTTTGCCTACACGATCATCGCGGACTAGGCATTAAACTAATAAATAATAAGCTAAATTAAATCGTGGTTTTATTATTTTGCCTTCGTAAATGATTGGAGCCAGAGTTGCCGAAAAAGCTCGGCAGCTTCCAACAGGCGATATGTGACAAATACAAAACTAAAGAAGCTAAAGAAACAGATCAACTAGAATGTATGTAAATCAAAAATAAATAAATAATTAAATAAATAAATACAAAAACAAACAAGTAAGAGGGCTCTAGTCGAGACTGCTCGACTAGGGGATACCCTGAGCCCTGTGAAGAGCCAAATATCAAATCATTCTACGCTTTTGTTATACATACAAACAACACATACACACACATATGCACGCACGCACAAGCGCGCGCTCTGCCAACTGCGCAGTTGACGCAGAGACTGCGCTTGGACTGCAATGTGGGCATTACTATGGGAACTTAATTGCTTAATAACTTTTCTTAGCGATGGACTAAGTGCATCAAACTTTCACAACTTATTAATGGCATTCATATATTTGTATTTGCCAAAGCACAAGTCTCTAGTATTTAATTTGCGCCTTTCACAAATAGGGGCTATTGGGGGCGAATGGGGCGTGGCATCAAAAATCTAAAGATTACGTAATCTCCGTATTCATTAGACGTAAGTACACAGCAAATTTGAAGGCTCTAGCTCAAACGATACACAAACTACGCCTTAAAAACGTATTTTAGATAAGCATTAAAATCGATAACATTACAACAAAAATAGTTATCGTTCATACGAAATAAACTTGACCTGCGCGTGCTATCCACGGACCCAACAAAAAAAAATTCAAGTCTCTAGCTTGTCTAGATGCTACAATCGACGCGTTCAAACATACGGACAGACGGACAGACGGACGGACGGACAGACGGACGGACGGACAGACAGACAGACGGACAGGGCTAAACCGACTCAGCTCGTCGCCCTGATCAAGAATATATATACTTTGTGGGGTCTGACACGCCTCCTTCTGCCTGTTACATACATTTAACAAAACCATTATACCCTGATTTCCCATTTTCAATGGGCTCAGGGTATAAAAACAAACAGCACCGAACCTGGACTCGAACCTGCATCTATTTACTACATATGTAACGCATCATCTCAATTAGAACAACCACCTCAAAAAAAAAAATTTAAAAAGTTAAGCTGTTGCCACTGAGTTTCGAACTTGGGACCTTTCGTTTACGCGCCTTGCGTCTATTCACTACACCACACCAGTATTGCGTTGCTTGTTGGCAAAACGAAAAGTGTACTACAAGGCGATATGTGACAAATATAAAACTAAAGAAGCTAAAGAAGCAGATCAATCGCAATTGTGATTCTTAGAATATGCTGAAATGCGCGCATATGAACGTATGAGTATGTGTACATACAAAAACGGTGGTCTGTTTCAATGTATGCGTGCAAAGGGCGATATATGACAAATACAAAACTACAGAAGCGGCTGAAAATGCACAGAAGCGGCTGTGCACATGCATAAGCAGACGCGCTTGCACGTTTCAATGTATGTGTATGTGTAAATGTTTTTTGCTGCGCGTCGCTGCTTGCCACGTGCGTGTGATTGGCTAAACGTTTTGTTCAATAAATCGGGACTGATTTAACGGAATTTGATGAAACTTTCAGCATATAGATTCTATTGAATTTTTTACATTTTATAAAATTGTTAATTTATTCACATGGTTATATTTGGAACACACTCTCAATGGGTTGAGAGATGGCGAAGGGGGAAGGGGAGTAATTAGTAAAAAGAGCCGGTATCCAAAAACTAAAAAATATAAATTGCATAAAATTCACATGAATCTAAATGCAAAATTTGAGGGGTCTAGCTGTAAAGGTGTGGGATATATAATTTTATAACCTGTTTTCGATAAGGTTTAAAATCGATAACAATACAACAAAAATGGATATCGTTTTTTGCTAACAAACTTGACCTGCGCGTGCTATCCACGGACCCAACAAAAAAAATTCAAGTCTCTAGCTTGTGTGGATGCTTCAATCGACGCGTTCAAACATACGGACAGACGGACGGACGGACGGACGGTCGGACACAACAAAAATCAACAAAATTACCAACAAAACAATCAGCAACAATGGTACAGAAACAACTCAGGTCAGTACAGGCAAGATTATACTCAACACAATTCATCACAGAGTCACCCTAACCAAAATCAATAGCAAACAAATTCACAACAGTCAAAACAGTATAGGTCAAAGAATTCAGAACCCAGGGAAATAGAAAACCTAGAAACAAAGCAAGATACAAACAGTTACCAAGAAACAAGAAATGACTACGACCAGGCAGAGGTTAATAATACAGTTTTTTTTTATGAAGCAGCCTCGGAATGCCTACCATTATTAGAACTAAACATCGATAAACATAGATATATAGCATTAATAGATACAGGAGCAAGTTTAAGTCTAGTTAACAACCAAATTAATGGGCACATAAAGATTAAGCTGAATAAACCCATATCATATAGCACAATTAATAGTAAGGACATAATAGAGTATGAAATTCATACAACAGCACCTAGAGAATTTAATTTACCAAACAACGCTAGAGTCCGCTGAAAGTTAGCCCCACTAAAGGGAAGAAAGTATAACTTTATTATAGGTATAGACCTTCTACAATTTTTAAGTGCAGTTATTAATATTGGGTTTACTTTTCTTATATTTAAATCTAATTCATTTTTTTCGTATCTACGTAACATCATTATTTTTAGAATCTCATTTAAATTTCTTTCTTCGTATATTTTATCAAGTAAAGTGCCTTGAGTGATTTCTTTAGCTGCATTTACTAGTTAACTTTCTACGTTACTTAAATCTATAAAATGATCGTTTTGATGGTAAACTTTTAATTCGTCTGTTTTATACTTAATATTTTGTAGTTCTGCTACAAGTTCGCTTACTGTGTCTACTTTTAATTCATAAATTTTACGGTAAATTTGATGGGGTTCCGTGTCCGGTCGATACCTCAGCTTTAGGGTTGACTTGATTAGCTCCCAGTTGTCTGGTTCCGGTATATTGATAGCTACATCCTTCGCCTGTCCTTGGATTGTCTTCTTGAAGATTGTCCTTGTGGCCTCTCGTCTTAGTTCAGTGTCCTCCACTCCTTGGAGAAAGTACTCCACGCTTGATGTTTGACCTCTTTTTTCGTTCGAATTTATCACAGAATCCTTTTTAAAAAAAAGGATCCTACCGGCTGCACCAATTTTGTTTTGAGTTCTTTGTTTTTGAAATTAAATAACATGGCTCAACCTATTCAGTTAAGTCTCAGATTAGAACTGTCTTTATTCACATCAAAGTCAAAGTTACAATGTTGCTGCTTATTCTGGCGTCATAGCTGTTTCTTTTTAATTTTAGTTTCAACATGTTGCTAGACTATTCTGGAGTCAGCTTAGTAGATATGTCTTTGTAATTTTAATTTCATAATGTTGCTGGTTCTTTCATCATCCCAAACATGCAACATTTAGGTATGGACTTTGTCTTTTAGTGATGACAAATCGCTTAAAAATATGCTTATATCGATTACCTTAAATGCATATATAACTCGCGTGCTATCCACGGACTCAACATAAAACAAGTAAGAACGTTGCCTAAGGACGAAACCTAAAGCGTGATACTCCTTTCCCACAGGGGCATCTGGTATTTTAAATTTAATAATTTATCTCAAATTTTGCATTTATGTAGATTCATGTGAATTTTATGCAATTTCAATTTTTGCAAATATAACTATGTGAATGAATTGGCATTTTTATAAAATGAAAAAAATTCAATAGAATCATATGCTGAAAGTTTCATCAAGTTCCATTAAGTCAGTCGCAATCTATTAAACAAAATACATTTACATTTACACATACATTGAAACGTGCAAGCGCGTTTGCTTATGCACGGTCACAAATAAATTCAGCGCCATTCATTCTAACATATTCTTCAACCAAAATTGTTATTGAGTTGTGTTTGCATTTTCAGCCGCTTCTTTTGTTTTGTATTTGTCAAATATCGCCGTTTATACGCATACATTCAACCGACCACCGTTTTTTTATGTACACGTATAAATATACGTTCATATGCACGCATTTCAGCTTTTTCTAAGAATCACAATTGCGATTGATTTATGTTTATATTGTGTTTACATTAACAGCAGCTTCTATAGTTTGGTATTTGTCAAAAGTCGCCCTTGTAGTGAAGTAGTTTCGGATTTGCCAACAGGCAATGCAAAACTTATGTGGCGCAACAGGTAGATGAAAAGCGTGCAAGCAAAAGGGTCCGCGTTCGAGACGCGGCGCCGACGGCATGAAAATAGTTGCGCAGCTGTTCGTGCCTACATACATACATACATGATACGTCCTATCGTCAATTTTTTTGTGTGGAATAATTTTGTTCGGACTAAGTCGATATTTTTGTAATCGATATTTGATATTTGCATTTTTTGTCTCAAAAAGAAAATAACATAACTGACCTAGGCTGTACGAAAAATGATAATTTGAGCAGATAAATTATTTGCAGAACTTCAACATTCAGATCGAATTACATATATTTCTCAGAAAAGCCGTTCGTCGTCTTAGCAATTCTTATCAAGCTTATTTATATAGGTGGCACAGGCAATGTGAATTTTGCAGCTGGGCGTTACAAATTTTGTTGCCAATTTGTCACGCCCCCAGTAGGCGTAGACATATCATATTTGGCAAGTTCCTAGAAGGAGTCGAGGGTAACGTAACTGTAAAGTTTGGATGCTTACACTCCAAAAATGTAAAAGTTACGGGGTATTTTTTCGATACACCACGCCCCCAAAGGGGCGTAAGATTTATTTTTGGGGGATCAATAATAATAGTAATTAGTAAAAAGAGTCGGTATCCAAAAAAAAAAAAAAAATAGAAATTGCGTAAAATTCACATTAATCTATGTGCAAAATTTGTCTAGCTCTAAAGGTGTGGGAGATATAATTTTATAACCTGTTTTCGATAAGGTTTAAAATCGATTACAAAACAACAAAAATAGATATCGTTTTTTGGTAACAAACTTGACCTGCGCGTGCTATCCACGGACCCAACAAAAACAAGTAAGAACGTTGCCTTAGGGCGAGACCTAAGGCGTGATACTCGTTTCCCACAGGGGCATCTGGTATTGTACATTCAAATTTATCTCAAATTTTGCATTTATGTAGATTCATGTGAATTTTATGCAATTTCAATTTTTGCAAATATAATAATATATGAATTAGCATTTTTATAAAATGTAAAAAATTCAATAGAATCATATGCTGAAAGTTTCATCAAGTTCCGTTAAGTCAGTCGCAATCTATTAAACAAATCGTTTGGCCAATTATGACACGCACGCGTTAAGCAGCGACAGCAAAATATATTTACATTTACACATATGTACATACATTGAAACGTGCAAGCGCGTTTGCTTATGCATGGTCACAAATAAATTCAGCGCCATTCATTCTAGCATATTCTTCAACCAAAATTGTAATTGAGTTGTGCTTGCATTTTCAGCCGCTTCTTTAGTTTTGTATTTGTCAAATATCGCCCTTACGCATACATTCTACCGACCACCGTTTTTGTATGTACACATATAAATACATACGTTCATATGCGCGCATTTTAGCATTTTCTAAGAATCACAATTGCAATTGATTTATGTTTATATTATGTTTGCATTAACAGCAGCTTTTATAGTTTTGTATTTGTCAAAAGTCGCCCTTGTAGTGAAGTAGTTTCGGATTTGCCAACAGACAATGCAAAACTTATGTGGCGCAGCAGGTAGATGAAAAGCGTGTAAGCAAAAGGGTCCGCGTTCGAGACGCGGCGGCGACGGCATGAAAATAGTTGCGCAGCTGTTCGTGCCTACATACATGCATATCTGATGGGACCTATCGTCAATTTTTTTGTGCGTGAATAATTTTGTTCGGACTAAGTCGATTACACAAATATCGGTATTTGATATTTACATTTTTTGTCAGGGTCACACACACAAAAAGAAAATAACATAACTGACCTAGGCTACACGAAAAATGATAATTTTAGCAGATAAATTATTTGCAGAACTTCAACATTAAATCGAATTACATATATTTCTCAGAAATGCCGTTTGTCGTCTTAGCAATTCTTATTAAGCTTATTTATATAGGTGGCACAGGCATATGAATTTTGCAGCTGGGCGTTACAAATTTTGTTGCCAATTTGCCACGCCCCCAGTAAGCGTAGACATATCATATTTGGCAAGTTCCTAGAAGGAGTTGAGGGTAACGTAACTGTAAAGTTTGGATGCTTACACTCCAAAAATGTGAAAGTTACAGAGTATTTTTTCCATATACCACGCCCCCAAAGGGGCGTAAGATTTATTTTTGGGGAATCAATAGAGGGGGCCCCCAGTAACACAAACATCCAATTTGGAATCGTCTAGCTCTAAAACTGTAGGAGCTATAAGCTTTTTCCGATTTGCCACGCCCCCTGAAGGCGTAGGTATGTCCGCCATATCTTTTTGATCTTGGCTTGCTTATCCGAGTATATATATCAAATTTCAAGTCTCTAGCATCAATAGTGCTCAAAATATAGCTGAATTTGTAAAATTACTCTATATTCAGATCCGATTTGCCACGCCCCCAGTGGGCGTGGACATAAAATCTTTTTATCAATCTTTATAGAATCGAAGCGTTAAGATACGTGCCAAATTTCAGCATTCTAGCTTTTAAACTGTAGAAGTTAAAGTTTTCCCGATATGCCACGCCCCCAATGGGCGTAGATATATCCGCCATATCTTTTTGAACTTGGGTGGTCAACGCAAGTATACATTCCAAATTTCAACTCTCTAGCTCTTCAACTAATATGATTTCTATGATTTCTATTAACTATGGGCGAAACCATTTTCCGATTTGCCACGCCCCTAGTGGGCGTATCGGGAAAATCTTGACACTTTATAATTCGAGGGTATACACGAGTATATGTTCCAAATTTCAAGTCTCTAGCTTCAATAGCGTAGAAAAATATTGCATTCATACGGACAGACGGACAGACGGACATTTCACAAAACCAATATACTCTTTTTCCCTTTGGGAAACGAGTATAAAAATTCAAGTCTCTAGGTCAACTACGTTCTGAGATCGACGCGTTCAAACATACGGACAGACGGACTGGGCTAAATCGACTCAGCTCGTCGCCCTGATCAAGAATATATATACTTTGTGGGGTCTGACACGCCTCCTTCTGCCTGTTACATACATTTAACAAAACCATTATACCCAGATTTCCCATTTCCAATGGGCTCAGGGTAAAAAAGAAGAAAAACAAACATCTCCGCACCTGGATTCGAACCTGCATCTATTTACTACATTATCGTTAAAGCGCATCATCTCAACTAGCACAACCACCTCATATTTATAGATTTAAAAACAAAAATTAAAAAGTTACGCTGTTGTTGTCACTGACTTTGCGTCTATCGACTACGCCACACCAGTATTGTGTTGGGTGTTGGCAAAACGCAAAGTAGTACTACAAGGGCGATATGTGACATATACAAAACTAAAGAAGCTGAAGAAACAGATCAATCACATTAATCTATATGCAAAATTTGAGGAGTCTAGCTCTAAAGGTGTGGGAGATATAATTTTATAACCTGTTTTCGATAAGGTTTAAAATCGATAACAAAACAACAAAAATAGATATCGATTTTTGGTAACAAACTTGACCTGGGCGTGCTATCCACGGACCAAACAAAAAAAAATCAAGTCTCTAGCTTGTCTAGATGCTTCAATCGACGCGTTTAAACATACGGACGGACGGACAGACGGACGGACGGACAGACGGACAGACAGACAGACAGACCTGATTTCCCATTTTCAATGGGCTCAGGGTATAAAAATAGAAATTGCATAAAATTCACATGAATCTATATGCAAAATTTGAGTGGTCTAGCTCTAAAGGTGTGGGATATAGAATTTTATAACCTGTTTTCGATAAGGTTTAAAATCGATAACATTACAACAAAAATAGATATCGTTTTTTGGTAACAAACTTGACCTGCGCGTGCTATCCATGGACCCAACAAAAAAAAATCACGTCTCTAACTTGTCTAGATGCTTCAATCGACGCGTTCAAGCATACGCACAGACGGACGGTCGGATAGACGGACAGACGGACGGACGGACAGACGGACAGACAGACGGACGGACAGACGGACGGACAGACAGACGGACAGAGCTAAATCGACTCAGCTCGTCGCACTAGTAAAAAGAGCCAGTATCCAAAAAATCAAAAAAATTGAAAATGCATCAAATTCACATGACTATATATGCAAAATTTGAGAGGTCTAGCTCTAAAGGTGTAGGAGATAAAATTTTATAACCTGTTTTCGATAAGGTTTAAAATCGATAACAAAACAACAAAAATAGATATCGTTTTTTGGTAACAAACTTGACCTGCGCGTTCTATCCACGGACCCAACAAAAAAAATTCAAGTCTCTAGCTTGTCTAGATGCTTCAATCGACGCGTTCAAACATACGGACAGACGGACGGTCGGATAGACGGACAGACGGACGGACGGACAGACGGACAGACAGACGGACGGACAGACGGACAGACAGACAGACGGACAGGGCTAAATTTTGCAGCTGGGCGTTACAAATTTTGTTGCCAATTTGTCACGCCCCCAGTAGGCGTAGACATATCATATTTGGCAAGTTCCTAGAAGGAGTCGAGGGTAACGTAACTGTAAAGTTTGGATGCTTACACTCCAAAAATGTAAAAGTTACGGGGTATTTTTTCGATACACCACGCCCCCAAAGGGGCGTAAGATTTATTTTTGGGGGATCAATAATAATAGTAATTAGTAAAAAGAGTCGGTATCCAAAAAAAAAAAAAATAGAAATTGCGTAAAATTCACATTAATCTATGTGCAAAATTTGTCTAGCTCTAAAGGTGTGGGAGATATAATTTTATAACCTGTTTTCGATAAGGTTTAAAATCGATTACAAAACAACAAAAATAGATATCGTTTTTTGGTAACAAACTTGACCTGCGCGTGCTATCCACGGACCCAACAAAAACAAGTAAGAACGTTGCCTTAGGGCGAGACCTAAGGCGTGATACTCGTTTCCCACAGGGGCATCTGGTATTGTACATTCAAATTTATCTCAAATTTTGCATTTATGTAGATTCATGTGAATTTTATGCAATTTCAATTTTTGCAAATATAATAATATATGAATTAGCATTTTTATAAAATGTAAAAAATTCAATAGAATCATATGCTGAAAGTTTCATCAACATTGCAACATTTAGGTATGGACTTTGTCTTTTAGTGATGACAAATCGCTTAAAAATATGCTTATATCGATTACCTTAAATGCATATATAACTCGCGTGCTATCCACGGACTCAACATAAAACAAGTAAGAACGTTGCCTAAGGACGAAACCTAAAGCGTGATACTCCTTTCCCACAGGGGCATCTGGTATTTTAAATTTAATAATTTATCTCAAATTTTGCATTTATGTAGATTCATGTGAATTTTATGCAATTTCAATTTTTGCAAATATAACTATGTGAATGAATTGGCATTTTTATAAAATGAAAAAAATTCAATAGAATCATATGCTGAAAGTTTCATCAAGTTCCATTAAGTCAGTCGCAATCTATTAAACAAAATACATTTACATTTACACATACATTGAAACGTGCAAGCGCGTTTGCTTATGCACGGTCACAAATAAATTCAGCGCCATTCATTCTAACATATTCTTCAACCAAAATTGTTATTGAGTTGTGTTTGCATTTTCAGCCGCTTCTTTTGTTTTGTATTTGTCAAATATCGCCGTTTATACGCATACATTCAACCGACCACCGTTTTTTTATGTACACGTATAAATATACGTTCATATGCACGCATTTCAGCTTTTTCTAAGAATCACAATTGCGATTGATTTATGTTTATATTGTGTTTACATTAACAGCAGCTTCTATAGTTTGGTATTTGTCAAAAGTCGCCCTTGTAGTGAAGTAGTTTCGGATTTGCCAACAGGCAATGCAAAACTTATGTGGCGCAACAGGTAGATGAAAAGCGTGCAAGCAAAAGGGTCCGCGTTCGAGACGCGGCGCCGACGGCATGAAAATAGTTGCGCAGCTGTTCGTGCCTACATACATACATACATGATACGTCCTATCGTCAATTTTTTTGTGTGGAATAATTTTGTTCGGACTAAGTCGATATTTTTGTAATCGATATTTGATATTTGCATTTTTTGTCTCAAAAAGAAAATAACATAACTGACCTAGGCTGTACGAAAAATGATAATTTGAGCAGATAAATTATTTGCAGAACTTCAACATTCAGATCGAATTACATATATTTCTCAGAAAAGCCGTTCGTCGTCTTAGCAATTCTTATCAAGCTTATTTATATAGGTGGCACAGGCAATGTGAATTTTGCAGCTGGGCGTTACAAATTTTGTTGCCAATTTGTCACGCCCCCAGTAGGCGTAGACATATCATATTTGGCAAGTTCCTAGAAGGAGTCGAGGGTAACGTAACTGTAAAGTTTGGATGCTTACACTCCAAAAATGTAAAAGTTACGGGGTATTTTTTCGATACACCACGCCCCCAAAGGGGCGTAAGATTTATTTTTGGGGGATCAATAATAATAGTAATTAGTAAAAAGAGTCGGTATCCAAAAAAAAAAAAAAATAGAAATTGCGTAAAATTCACATTAATCTATGTGCAAAATTTGTCTAGCTCTAAAGGTGTGGGAGATATAATTTTATAACCTGTTTTCGATAAGGTTTAAAATCGATTACAAAACAACAAAAATAGATATCGTTTTTTGGTAACAAACTTGACCTGCGCGTGCTATCCACGGACCCAACAAAAACAAGTAAGAACGTTGCCTTAGGGCGAGACCTAAGGCGTGATACTCGTTTCCCACAGGGGCATCTGGTATTGTACATTCAAATTTATCTCAAATTTTGCATTTATGTAGATTCATGTGAATTTTATGCAATTTCAATTTTTGCAAATATAATAATATATGAATTAGCATTTTTATAAAATGTAAAAAATTCAATAGAATCATATGCTGAAAGTTTCATCAAGTTCCGTTAAGTCAGTCGCAATCTATTAAACAAATCGTTTGGCCAATTATGACACGCACGCGTTAAGCAGCGACAGCAAAATATATTTACATTTACACATATGTACATACATTGAAACGTGCAAGCGCGTTTGCTTATGCATGGTCACAAATAAATTCAGCGCCATTCATTCTAGCATATTCTTCAACCAAAATTGTAATTGAGTTGTGCTTGCATTTTCAGCCGCTTCTTTAGTTTTGTATTTGTCAAATATCGCCCTTACGCATACATTCTACCGATCACCGTTTTTGTATGTACACATATAAATACATACGTTCATATGCGCGCATTTTAGCATTTTCTAAGAATCACAATTGCAATTGATTTATGTTTATATTATGTTTGCATTAACAGCAGCTTTTATAGTTTTGTATTTGTCAAAAGTCGCCCTTGTAGTGAAGTAGTTTCGGATTTGCCAACAGACAATGCAAAACTTATGTGGCGCAGCAGGTAGATGAAAAGCGTGTAAGCAAAAGGGTCCGCGTTCGAGACGCGGCGGCGACGGCATGAAAATAGTTGCGCAGCTGTTCGTGCCTACATACATGCATATCTGATGGGACCTATCGTCAATTTTTTTGTGCGTGAATAATTTTGTTCGGACTAAGTCGATTACACAAATATCGGTATTTGATATTTACATTTTTTGTCAGGGTCACACACACAAAAAGAAAATAACATAACTGACCTAGGCTACACGAAAAATGATAATTTTAGCAGATAAATTATTTGCAGAACTTCAACATTAAATCGAATTACATATATTTCTCAGAAATGCCGTTTGTCGTCTTAGCAATTCTTATTAAGCTTATTTATATAGGTGGCACAGGCATATGAATTTTGCAGCTGGGCGTTACAAATTTTGTTGCCAATTTGCCACGCCCCCAGTAAGCGTAGACATATCATATTTGGCAAGTTCCTAGAAGGAGTTGAGGGTAACGTAACTGTAAAGTTTGGATGCTTACACTCCAAAAATGTGAAAGTTACAGGGTATTTTTTCGATATACCACGCCCCCAAAGAGGCGTAAGATTTATTTTTGGGGGATCAATAGAGGAGGCCCCCAGTAACACAAACATCCAATTTTGAAGCGTCTAGATCTAAAACTGTAGGAGCTATAATGTTTTGCGATTTGCCACGCCCCCTAAAGGCGTAGGTATGTCCGCCATATCTTTTTGATCTTGGGTTGCTTATCCGAGTATATATATCAAATTTCAAGTCTCTAGCATCAATAGTGCTCAAAATATAGCTGAATTTGTAAAATTACTCTATATTCAGATCCGATTTGCCACGCCCCCAGTGGGCGTGGACATAAAATCTTTTTATCAATCTTTATAGAATCGAAGCGTTAAGATACGTGCCAAATTTCAGCATTCTAGCTTTTAAACTGTAGAAGTTAAAGTTTTCCCGATTTGCCACGCCCCCAATGGGCGTAGATATATCCGCCATATCTTTTTGAACTTGGGTGGTCAACGCAAGTATACATTCCAAATTTCAACTCTCTAGCTCTTCAACTAATATGATTTCTATGATTTCTATTAACTATGGGCGAAACCATTTTCCGATTTGCCACGCCCCTAGTGGGCGTATCGGGAAAATCTTGACACTTTATAATTCGAGGGTATACACGAGTATATGTTCCAAATTTCAAGTCTCTAGCTTCAATAGCGTAGAAAAATATTGCATTCATACGGACAGACGGACAGACGGACATTTCACAAAACCAATATACTCTTTTTCCCTTTGGGAAACGAGTATAAAAATTCAAGTCTCTAGGTCAACTACGTTCTGAGATCGACGCGTTCAAACATACGGACAGACGGACTGGGCTAAATCGACTCAGCTCGTCGCCCTGATCAAGAATATATATACTTTGTGGGGTCTGACACGCCTCCTTCTGCCTGTTACATACATTTAACAAAACCATTATACCCAGATTTCCCATTTCCAATGGGGTCAGGGTAAAAAAGAAGAAAAACAAACATCTCCGCACCTGGATTCGAACCTGCATCTATTTACTACATTAACGTTAAAGCGCATCATCTCAACTAGCACAACCACCTCATATTTATAGATTTAAAAACAAAAATTAAAAAGTTACGCTGTTGTTGTCACTGACTTTGCGTCTATCGACTACGCCACACCAGTATTGTGTTGGGTGTTGGCAAAACGCAAAGTAGTACTACAAGGGCGATATGTGACATATACAAAACTAAAGAAGCTGAAGAAACAGATCAATCACATTAATCTATATGCAAAATTTGAGGAGTCTAGCTCTAAAGGTGTGGGAGATATAATTTTATAACCTGTTTTCGATAAGGTTTAAAATCGATAACAAAACAACAAAAATAGATATCGATTTTTGGTAACAAACTTGACCTGGGCGTGCTATCCACGGACCAAACAAAAAAAAATCAAGTCTCTAGCTTGTCTAGATGCTTCAATCGACGCGTTTAAACATACGGACGGACGGACAGACGGACGGACGGACAGACGGACAGACAGACAGACAGACCTGATTTCCCATTTTCAATGGGCTCAGGGTATAAAAATAGAAATTGCATAAAATTCACATGAATCTATATGCAAAATTTGAGTGGTCTAGCTCTAAAGGTGTGGGATATAGAATTTTATAACCTGTTTTCGATAAGGTTTAAAATCGATAACATTACAACAAAAATAGATATCGTTTTTTGGTAACAAACTTGACCTGCGCGTGCTATCCATGGACCCAACAAAAAAAAATCACGTCTCTAACTTGTCTAGATGCTTCAATCGACGCGTTCAAGCATACGCACAGACGGACGGTCGGATAGACGGACAGACGGACGGACGGACAGACGGATAGACAGACGGACGGACAGACGGACGGACAGACAGACGGACAGAGCTAAATCGACTCAGCTCGTCGCACTAGTAAAAACAGCCAGTATCCAAAAAATCAAAAAAATTGAAAATGCATCAAATTCACATGACTATATATGCAAAATTTGAGGGGTCTAGCTCTAAAGGTGTGGGAGATAAAATTTTATAACCTGTTTTCGATAAGGTTTAAAATCGATAACAAAACAACAAAAATAGATATCGTTTTTCGGTAACAAACTTGACCTGCGCGTTCTATCCACGGACCCAACAAAAAAAATTCAAGTCTCTAGCTTGTCTAGATGCTTCAATCGACGCGTTCAAACATACGGACAGACGGACGGTCGGATAGACGGACAGACGGACGGACGGACAGACGGACAGACAGACGGACGGACAGACAGACAGACGGACAGGGCTAAATCGATTCAGCTCGTCGCCCTGATCTATACTTTGTGCGGTCTGACACGCCTCTTTTTGCCTGTTACATACATTTAACAAAACAATTATACCCTGATTTCCCATTTCCAATGGTCTCAGGGTATAAAAAGAAGAAAAACAAACATCTCCGCACCTGGACTCGATCTTGCATCTATTTACTACATATGTAACGTTAGAGCGCATCATCTCAACTAGCACAACCACCTCATATTTATAGATTTAAAAACAAAAATTAAAAAGTTACGCTGTTGTTGTCACTGACTTTGCGTCTATCGACTACGCCACCCAAGTATTGTGTTGGGTGTTGGTAAAACACAAAGTAGTACTACAAGGGCGATATGTGACAAATACAAAACTAAAGAAGCTAAAGAAACATATCAACTAGAATGTATGTAAGTTAAAAATAAATAAATAATTAAATAAATAAACAAAAAAACAAGTAAGAACGTTGCCTTAGGGCGAGACCTAAGGCGTGATACTCGTTTCCCACAGGAGCATCTGGTATTTTAAATTTAATAATTTATCTCAAATTTTGCATTTATGTAGATTCATGTGAATTTTATGCAATTTCAATTTTTGCAAATATAACTATGTGAATGAATTAGCATTTTTATAAAATGTAAAAAATTCAATAGAATCATATGCTGAAAGTTTCATCGAGTTCCGTTTAGTCAGTCGCAATCTATTAAACAAAACGTTTGGCCAATTATGACACGCACGCGTTAAGCAGCGACAGCAAAATACATTTACATTTACACATATCTATGTACATTGAAACGTGCAAGCGCGTTTACTTATGCATGGTCACAAATAAATTCAGCGCCATTCATTCTAGCATATTCTTCAACCAAAATTGTTATTGAGTTGTGCTTGCATTTTCAG
Source organism: Drosophila meridiana (assembly GCA_035045185.1). Taxonomy (NCBI): domain Eukaryota; kingdom Metazoa; phylum Arthropoda; class Insecta; order Diptera; family Drosophilidae; genus Drosophila; species Drosophila meridiana. Next base: position 49,906 of record JAWNPF010000099.1, on the reverse strand, counting down.
CCGCTTCTTTAGTTTTGTATTTGTCAAATATCGCCCTTTATACGCATACATTCAACCGACCACCGTTTTTGTATGTACACATATAAATACATACGTTCATAGGCGCGCATTTCAGCATTTTCTAAGAATCACAATTGCAATTGATTTATGTTTATATTATGTTTGCATTAACAGCTGCTTCTATAGTTTTGTATTTGTCAAAAGTCGCCCTTGTAGTGAAGTAGTTTCGGATTTGCCAACAGACAATGCAAAACTTATGTGGCGCAGCAGGTAGATGAAAAGCATGTAAGCAAAAGGGTCCGCGTTCGAGACGCGGCGGCGACGGCATGAAAATAGTTGCGCTGCTGTTCGTGCCTACATACATACATACCTGATGGGACCTATCGTCAATTTTTTTGTGTGTAAATAATTTTGTTCGGACTAAGTCGATTACACAAATATCGGTATTTGATATTTATCTTTTTTGTTAGGGTCACACACACAAAAAGAAAATAACATAACTGACCTAGGCTATACGAAAAATGATAATTTTAGCAGATAAATTATTTGCAGAACTTCAACATTAAATCGAATTACATATATTTCTCAGAAATGCCGTTTGTCGTCTTAGCAATTCTTATTAAGCTTATTTATATAGGTGGCACAGGCATATGAATTTTGCAGCTGGGCGTTACAAATTTTGTTGCCAATTTGCCACGCCCCCAGTAAGCGTAGACATATCATATTTGGCAAGTTCCTAGAAGGAGTTGAGGGTAACGTAACTGTAAAGTTTGGATGCTTACACTCCAAAAATGTGAAAGTTACAGAGTATTTTTTCCATATACCACGCCCCCAAAGGGGCGTAAGATTTATTTTTGGGGAATCAATAGAGGGGGCCCCCAGTAACACAAACATCCAATTTGGAATCGTCTAGCTCTAAAACTGTAGGAGCTATAAGCTTTTTCCGATTTGCCACGCCCCCTGAAGGCGTAGGTATGTCCGCCATATCTTTTTGATCTTGGCTTGCTTATCCGAGTATATATATCAAATTTCAAGTCTCTAGCATCAATAGTGCTCAAAATATAGCTGAATTTGTAAAATCACTCTATATTCAGATCCGATTTGCCACGCCCCCAGTGGGCGTGGACATAAAATTTTTTATCAATCTTTATAGAATCGAAGCGTTAAGATACGTGCCAAATTTCAGCATTCTAGCTTTAAAACTGTAGAAGTTACAGTTTTCCCGATTTGCCACGCCCCCAATGGGCGTAGATATATCCGCCATATCTTTTTGAACTTGGGTGGTCAACGCAAGTATACATTCCAAATTTCAACTCTCTAGCTCTTCAACTAATATGATTTCTATGATTTATATTAACTATGGGCGCAAGCATTTTCCGATTTGCCACGCCCCTAGTGGGCGTATCCGGAAAATCTTGACACTTTATAATTCGAGGGTATACACGAGTATATGTTCCAAATTTCAAGTCTCTAGCTTCAATAGCGTAGAAAAATATTGCATTCATACGGACAGACGGACAGACGGACATTTCACAAAACCAATATACTCTTTTTCCCTTTGGGAAACGAGTATAACAAAAAACAAACAGCACCGAACTTGGACTCGAACCTGCATCTATTTACTACATATGTAACGTTAGAGCGCATCATCTCAATTAGCACAACACCTCATCTTTATAAATTAAAAAAAAAAATTTTAAAAGTTACGCTGTTGCCACTGAGTTTCGCACTTGGGACCTTTCGTTTACGCGCCTTGCGTCTATTCACTACGCCACACTAGTATTGCTTTGCTTGTTGGCAAAACGAAAAGTGTACTACAAGGCGAAATGTGACAAATATAAAACTAAAGAAGCTAAAGAAGCAGATCAATCGCAATTGTGATTCTTAGAATATGCTGAAATACGCGCATATGAACGTATGAGTATGTGTACATACAAAAACGGTGGTCTGTTTGAATGTATGCGTGCAAAGGGCGATATATGACATATACAAAACTACAGAAGCGGCTGAAAATGCACAGAAGCGGCTGTGCACATGCATAAGCAGTCGCGCTTGCACGTTTCAATGTATGTGTATGTGTAAATGTTTTTTGCTGCGCGTCGCTGCTTGCCACGTGCGTGTGATTGGCTAAACGTTTTGCTCAATAAATCGGGACTGACTTAACGGAATTTGATGAAACTTTCAGCATATGATATTATTGAATTTTTTACATTTTATAAAAATGTTAATTTATTCACATGGTTATATTTGGAACACACTCTCAATGGGTCGAGAGATGGCGAAAGGGGGAAGGGGAGTAATTAGTAAAAAGAGTCGGTATCCAAAAAATAAAAAAATAGAAATTGCATAAAATTCACATTAATCTATATGCAAAATTTGAGGGGTCTAGCTCTAAAGGAGTGGGAGATATAATTTAATAACCTGTTTTCGATAAGGTTTAAAATCGATTACAAAACAACAAAAATAGATATCGTTTTTTGGTAACAAACATGACCTGGGCGTGCTATCCACGGACCCAACAAAAAAATTCAAGTCTCTAGCTTGTCTAGATGCTTCAATCGACGCGTTCAAACATACGGACGGACGGACAGACGGACGGACGGACAGACGGACAGACAGACAGACCTGATTTCCCGTTTTCAATGGGCTCAGGGTATAAAAATAGAAATAGCATAAAATTCACATGAATCTATATGCAAAATTTGAGGGGTCTATCTCTAAAGGTGTGGGATATAGAATTTTATAACCTGTTTTCGATAAGGTTTAAAATCGATAACATTACAACAAAAATAGATATCGTGTTTTGGTAACAAACTTGACTTGCGCGTGCTATCCACGGACCCAACAAAAAAAATTCAAGTCTCTAGCTTGTCTAGATGCTTCAATCGACGCGTTCAAACATACGCACAGACGGACGGTCGGATAGACGGACAGACGGACGGACGGACAGACGGACAGACAGACGGACGGACGGACGGACGGACAGACAGACGGACAGGGCTAAATCGACTCAGCTCGTCGCCCTGATCAAGAATATATATACTTTGTGAGGTCTGACACGCCTCCTTCTGCCTGTTACATACATTTAACAAAACCATTATACCCTGATTTCCCATTTTCAATGGGCTCAGGGTATAAAAAACGAAAAGAAAAACAAACATCACCGCATCTGGACTCGAATCTACATCTATTTACTACATATGTAACGTTAAAGGGCGTCATGTCAACTAGCACGACCCCCTCATGTTTATAAATTAAACAAGTAAGAAAACTCTAGTTGGAGGTTGCCGCCTAGGAGATACCCCGAGCCTCGTCCGATTTGCATTGTTTAATAGGCTATATAGCTTGCGTATAACATTAAATTTTCCAAAATTAAACTAAAGTTTTGAAATTTTATTCAACTAGAATGTATGCAAATCAAAAATAAATAAATAATTAAATAAATAAACAAATTAATAAACAATCAAGTAAGAACGTTGCCTTAGGGCGAGACCTAAGGCGTGATACTCGTTTCCCACAGGGGCATCAGATATTTTAAATTTAATAATTTATCTCAAATTTTGCATTTATGTAGATTCATGTGAATTTTACGCAATTTCAATTTTTGCAAATATAACTATGTGAATGAATTAGCATTTTTATAAAATGTAAAAAATTCAATAGAATCATATGCTGAAAGTTTCATCAAGTTCCGTTAAGTCAGTCGCAATCTATTAAACAAAACGTTTGGCCAATTATGACACGCACGCGTTAAGCAGCGACAGCAAAATATATTTACATTTACACATATGTAACGTGCAAGCGTGTTTGCTTATGTATGGTCACAAATAAATTCAGCGCCATTCATTCTAGCATATTCTTCAACCAAAATTATTATCGATTATTATATTATATTGTGTTTGCATTTTCAGCCGCTTCTTTAGTTTTGTATTTGTCAAATATCGCCGTTTATACGCATACATTCAACCGACTACCGTTTTTGTATGTACACATATAAATACATACGTTCATATGCGCGCATTTCAGCATTTTCTAAGAATCACAATTGCGATTGATTTATGTTTATATTGTGTTTGCATTAACAGCAACTTCTATAGTTTTGTATTTGTCAAAAGTCGCCCTTGTAGTGAAGTAGTTTCGGATTTGTCAATAGGCAATGGAAAACTGATGTGGCGCAGCAGGTAGATGAAAAGCGTGTAAGCAAAAGGGTCCGCGTTCGAGACGCGGCGGCGACGGCATGAAAATAGTTGCGCAGCTGTTCGTGCCTACATACATACATACCGGTATTTGATATTTACATTTTTTGTCAGGGTCACACACACAAAAAGAAAATAACATAACTGACCTAGGCTATACGAAAAATGATAATTTTAGCAGATAAATTATTTGCAGAACTTCAACATTAAATCAAATTACATATATTTTTCAGAAATGCCGTTTGTCGTCTTAGCAATTCTTATTAAGCTTATTTATATAGGTGGCACAGGCATATGAATTTTGCAGCTGGGCGTTACAAATTTTGTTGCCAATTTGCCACGCCCCCAGTAGGCGTAGACATATCATATTTGGCAAGTTCCTAGAAGGAGTCGAGGGTAACGTAACGTAACTGTAACCAATTTGCCACGCCCCTAGTGGGCGTATCCGGAAAATCTTGACACTTTATAATTCGAGGGTATACACGAGTATATGTTCCAAATTTCAAGTCTCTAGCTTCAATAGTGTAGAAAAATATTGCATTCATACGGACAGACGGACAGACGGACGGACAGCAAGACGGATATTTCACAAAACCAATATACTCTTTTTCCCTTTGGGAAACGAGTATAATTATATCCCACACCTTTAGAGCTAGACCCCTCAAATTTTGTATATATATTCATGTGAATTTTATGCATTTTCTATTTTTTTTATTTTTTACTAATATATGCAAGCTATAAAGCCTATTAAACAATGCAAATCGGACGGGGCTCAAGGTATCTCCTAGTCGGGAACCTCCAACTAGAGTTTTCTTACTTATGTATAAAATTGACGAAGTTACAGCGTGTTGTGTGAAGACGAACAGGGGGTACGGTGACTTAAGTGGTACAGTGTATGTAAAGTAGTCTTAGAACAGCCTTCAGAATCAATCGTTGATAACTGAATGTTAATTATTTGCATAATATTATGCTGCGAAATCATGCGCTGATAATTGCATCAGAAAAAAAAAAAATAATAATAATAATTAATTTAAGAATAATAATAATTAAAAATAAGTTTAATTGCTCAATTCGACGGAATCGTTACAACAATTTCACAATTTGTCAGAATCGCTAAGATGCTACAAAGCTGCAAAAATATATTTCCGTAGAATGCTGTGGTTTTGTCGCTCTGCTTTGCTAGCGATGCAGCAAAGCTGACAAAATTCTGGAAATTTTTCACATATTGATAAGCGACAACTCCGAAAAATCCGGCGCCAGCCATGCGCTGAGCAAAAAGCAAGCGATCTTAAGTGATCTTAAGTGGAAAATTCATTCAATTCTAAATTGTTCGCAACAAAAAATTCTACTTTTGAATTACAAATAATTTTTGAGTGCAACATATAATTATTCATACGCATATGCAAATAATGTCTGTGAAACACATTGTAATAAGTGAAAAATAAATATAATTTTTAACAAATTACAGACGAATCGAAACTATAAGCAAAAATCAAGTTTATCTACCCAACGGAACGACAATAGACTCTGGCAACGCATCGGAATCACTTCCGTTCACAATATCGTCTCCAAATGTGACGGCCATAAATAGCAGCATGACCAACTGCTCATCATTAAATCCAATTGATATCCTTGCTTTCATCAGCGAGCTGCCTGCCTTAGATGGAGCCCCTAACCTGTCGCAGGACTATATCGTCAATGTGGAGGGGGTCATGTCGTTGATGAGCGAAGCGGTGCTGGTCTCGTCAGTGCATATCCGGGGACGACTAACTAAGTCCAGGTTACACAACGCCAAGCCAGCCGCAATTATACTGTTCTTAACGCATTCGCTTTATTTTGGGAAGGGAGAAGTTTCCAACCCAACACTATTGCCATCAATTCCAGGAACGAAGCCCAGTACAGAAGAAGTTGCAGCGACTCTGTTCTGTGCTCATAATTCCATTCATTGTAAAACACACACATATATACAAACAACCAAAAAACATTGTCAATAAATCAAAGTAACTCTCGATTAAATATTAACTTTGCTATTATGATTACCACGGACCTGGCATTAAATCATGCCTTCTTAAATGATTGGAGCGAGAGTTGCCAAAAAAGTTCGGTAGCTTCCAATATTTTGGTGACCTTGACGTGTATTGATCACGTTGAGTGTATTAATCTTCGTCGTAATTCAATGTTGTACATCATAATTATTTGTACAAAAAAATGCATTCAAATTGATAATACATTTCTTCGTAACACAACAGTGTAAATCATTAACATTTGTGCACAAACTATTTAGTTCAATGTGTGCGTGTATTATCTTGAGTTTTTTATCTTTTTAAATCGTCTATTTCGTTCTTCGCGCTTGGCGCCTTTTCTGCATTGTCTGCATGATGGCGCGCTAAGCCGAAAATAGCTGTGTCGATCACACACATACAAACATACGAACCTACAGTGAAACAGTGAACCTGCATATTACACACCTAAACTGCCTGCATCTCAGGTTACGGTGAAAATCATAAACATTTGTGCAAAATAGTGCATTCAAATTAATAACAAATCGCATTGTACGACGAAACAGTGTAAAACATAAATATTTGTGCAAAATAGTGCATTCAAATTAATAACAAATCTTGTACACAAGAGTGTAAAACATTAACATTTATGCTCAAGCTAGTTATTTCATTGTGCATACACAATAGTGTATGGAATTGTGCTTGCATTATTTTAAGCTTTTTTATTCCTCTTTAATCGTCTAGTTCGTTCGTCGCGCTTAGCGCCTTTTTTACGGCGGCATTAAAGACCCGCTTATCCGAAAAAGCGATGTCAATCTTAGAAGACTTACATACAAATAAAAACTTAGATAATCTTGTATGCGATTGCGTTGTGCTTATCATTAGCATCTACCTTTTCGTCGATTGTTCGTCGCGTTTAGCGCCTTTTGTGCAGCGTCTGCACAGACGGTCCGCTAATCCGAAAATAACTGTATCGATCACACACATACAAACATACGCACCCACAGTAAACTTGCATATTAGTCTATTAGCTTGTACATTAACTTTGTAAATATACGTGTTTTTCGCTAGTGAAAAAAACTTTAGTGAATAAAATGAATAACTCAGAGTCAAAAATCTAAAAATAACGTCATTTCCGTATTCATTACACGCAACTACACAGCAAATTCGCAGTCTCTAGCTCAAACGATGTACAATCCACACCTTAAAAACACATTAAAATTATCGATAAATGCTCATTGTTCGGCGCAGCAGATAATAATTGCGCTTGCGTTGTGCTTATCTTTATCATCTTCTTGTTCGTCGGTTGCTCGTCGCGGTTTGGCGTTTTTTGTGCAGCGTTTGCATAGAAGGCCCGCTAATCCGAAAATAGCTGTGTCGATCATACACATACAAACATATGCACCCACAGTGAAGCAGTGAGCCTGCAATTAGACCATCTAAACTCGAAGTCCATTAGAGTATATTAGCTTGTGTATTAATTTTGTAACCAAACGTGTTTTTTCGCGAGTAAACAGACTCTAATGAATAACTCAAAATCGAATGTTGATCAAGTGCCTGCGTTCCAGGTTACTTTCTTAAGACTTAAAACAAACGCACTTATCGATAGACTTGAAATGTTATATTCTGAATTAGACTTTGATAAACTAAACGATATGGATTCGTGCGATTTACGTGTGCTTTTGGATTCACTAAACAAGTTGGAGTCAAATTTTGATTCAGTCCACACTAGCTTACAGGAATCTAACTTTGAGTCTATATCTAGTGACTTACCTACAATGTTTGAATCAACTCTGCTAAAACTTAAGGCCTTACTTCAACGTGAATTAGGAAGTTGGCCAGACGGACAGACGGACGGACAGCAAGAAGGACATTGCACAAAAGCAATATACTCTTTTTTCCTTTGGGAAACTAGTATAACAAATATGAAAGCTTCAGTCGGGGTGCCCGATTAGGAGATACCCTAAACCCCGTCCGATCTGAATTTTTTAATATAGTCCATAGCTTCCATATACCATAAAATTTTACTAAACTAAATTATATTTTTGAAGTTTTATTTTCACAATCAACTAGAATGAATGTCAATAAAAAATAATTAAATAATAAAACAAGTAAGAACGTTGCCTTAGGGCGTAACCTAATGCGTGATACTCGTTTCCCATAGGGGCATCTGGTATATTAAACTTAATAATATATCTCAAATTTTGCATTTATGTAGATTCATGAGAATTTTATGCAATGAATTAGCATTTTTATAAAATGTAAAAATTCAATAGAATCATATGCTGAAAGTTTCATCAAGTTTCGTTAAGTCAGTTCCAATCTATGAATCACAATTGCGATTGATGTATTTATATTGTATTTGCATTAACAGCAGCTTCTATAATTTGTATTTGTCAAAAGTCGCCATTGTAGTGAACTAGTTTCGGATTTGCCAACAGGTAATGAAAAACTGATGTGACGCACTATGTAGATGCAAAGCGCGTAAACGAAACGGTCCGACTTAGAGACGTGAGAATAGTTTTTCTTTTTTCCCTTAATAAATAGTAAGTCGCTTTGCTAGTTGAGATGGATACATATGTGGTAGATGTAGGTTCAAATCTAGCGGCAGTGACATTTGTTTTTCTTCTCTTTATTTTATTTATTTATTTATCTTTTTATTTAAGACTAGAGCTTTCTTACTTATACATTATACTTATACATTAAGTATAATATAATGCACGACTTTCGCAAGCGTTTCGCACATGGGCAGATAAATACATATACATATGTACATGTAAGCAAGCGCATCTAAGTGTAAGTAACGTGTACATCATCACAACAAATTCAAATTTAATGATTGTGCGCTGCTGTTCGTGCCTACATACATACATACATACATTATGGGCGCTATTGTCAATTTTTATGTGTGGAAAAATTTTGTTCTGAATGACGAAAATTTTAATTTTAACAGATAAATTATTTGCAGAACTTCAACATTAAATCGAATTACATAAATTTCTTAAGATTTAAGAAATGCCGTTTGTCGTCTTAGCAATGAATTTTGCAGCTGGGCGTTACAAACTTTGTTGCCAATTTGCCACGCCTATATTTGGCAAGTTTCTAGAAGGAGTTGATAAAATTTGGATGCTTACACTCAAAAAATGTGCAAGTTACAGGGTATTTTTCGATATACCACGCCGCCAAAGGGGCGTAAGATTTATTTTTGGGTAATCGATAGGGGAGGCCTCCAGTATCACAAACATCCATTTTTTAAGCGTCTAGCTCTAAAACTTTAGGAGCTATAAGGTTTTGCGATTTCCTTTTTGATCGTGGGTTGCAAGTATATATATCAAATTTCAAGTCTCTAGCATCAATAGTGCTCAAAATATAGCTGAACTTGTAAAATCACTATATATTCAGATCCGATTTGCCACGCCCCCAGTAGGCGTGGACATAAAATAGCGTTAAGTTACGTGCAAAACTTCAGCATTCAAGCTTTAAAACTGTAGAAGATACAGTTTTCCCGATTTATCACGTCCCAATGGGCGTATATATATCCGCCATATCTTTTTGAACTTGGGTGGTCAATACAAGTATACATTCCAAATTTTAACTTTCTAGCTCTTCCACTAATATGCTTTCTTGACTATACGCGCAAGAATTTTCCGATTTGACACGCCTCTAGGGGCGTATCGGGAAAATCTTGTCACTTTATAATTTGAGGGTGTACACGATTATATGCTCCAAATTTCAAGTGTCTAGTTTCAATATTGCATTCATACCGACAGACGGACGGAGAGCGAGACAAACATTTCACAAAACCAATATATGTTGAAAATGTCATCTTTAGCAATGCGATATGTATCGATAAGTACGTGTACCATATCTATGTTATAGGTACCATATCTAAGTTAGTCACAAATAAACCATTGTTGTGAAAGCACAAAGGCGCGGTTTTTTATCTTTCAATTTATATATAACTTCCGTCCATTTTGGGTAGAAAAAGGTTTCTATCCAACAAAGATTATGAGCCCAGGCGCCGATGTTTAATTGAAATATAAAGTGTTTGTTTTTAGTTATGAACTATTAACATCGGTGTGACTCAGGAACTTATTGATAATAGCTATGAGCTAGAAGGAGCTGTGGACTGTAGCATCAGGTGGATTGCTACCAACGGATGATCCTGAGAATGTGATGAGAAGGCGCTGTCAGTGATCACATTAAGTGTGAAATTGGTCTATTTGGAGGATTGCAAGACGTCGTCCGAGGCATGGAATCAGCTAAGGAATGTCTATCAGCCGAGTGGACCAATACGTAAGGTTCAGCTCTACAAGAAATTGCTTTTCAAGCTCATGGAGCAAGGACAAAGCATAGGTATATGAAGGCTGAGTGTAAGAAAGAGAGAGCTACTGAGAAAAAGGCGAATAGAAGAGAGAACAAGCAGTGCATTTTTTTAAATGCGTTGAGCGCAGATCATTTGAAAAAGAGTATGTGGTGTTTGGATAGTGGCGCAACAAGCCATATGTGTTGTGATAAAAAGTTATTCACAAAGTTTGTTAAACACACAGAAATGATTAGTCTGGCTGACTCTGGTTTCCTGAGAGCATAAGGAAAAGGAGAAGTAAAGCTGGAGACAGAATTAAGCACGTTGCTGTTAAAAGATGTTCTCTATGTGCCAAAAATGAGCGGAAATTTTTTCTCAGTGAGCAGCGCTGTAATTGCTTCATAACTTTTGGGCAATAGTATGCAAAAGTAATGCAAAAAGATTTTTGCATGGTAAAAGCAAATAAGGTGGAAGACTTGTATATGTTTCAAGGAAAGCAAAATAGCTGCTATGCGGCAGCTAAGGCAGATGGTGTGCTGTGGCATAAACGGTATGGCCATTTGAATGTCAACAGCTTGAAAGACCTGATCAAGAAAGGAATGGTGCGTGGTAGTGGAAACATGGTTTTTTAAGGAGAACATGAATTGTAAAATTTGCATGCTAAGCAAAATTCATGTGCAGCCATTTCCTGATGCAACTGCCAATAGAGCGCAAGGCATATTGGAGTTGGTTCATGCTGATGTGTTCGGGCCTTTTAGCACACAGTCTTTGGCTGTATCGTGGTATTTCTTAACCTTTATTAACGACAAGTCAAGGCGGATTTTCGTATATTTCCTTCGGAGGAAGGATGAAGTCTTCAAGATGTTCGTCGAGTTCAAAACGTTGGTTGAACGGCAAACAGGAAAGTGTCTCAAATGTATCCGGAGGGACAATGGAGGTGAATTCGTCAATAAGCCGTTTGACGAATACCTGAAGAGTCAAGGGCGTACACTCCTCAGCAAAATGGCGTGGCTGAGGACGCAAACCGCACTCTGGTAGAGATATCAAGGTGTATGTTGATGCAATCAGGATTGGGCGAATCTTTGTGGGCTGAAGCAGTCAACGCAGCCGTATATGTACGGAATCGATCGCCAACCAGTGCTTTAGGCAGTATGACGCCTATGGAAGCGTGGACTGGTAAGAAACCTTTTGTTGGCCATCTAAAATTTTTTGGTTCAATTGCAGTAGCTTTGGACAAGGGTCCAAGGAAGAGCAAACTGCAAGCAAAGGGCAAAGAATACCGCATGATTGGGTATTCAGTAGCAAGCAAAGGCTATCGTTTGTACGACGCAGTATCTCGTCAGGTGATTGAGAGGCGAGATGCTCTTTTCAATGAGGACGGAGATGACAACTATTCATCTGTAACTGAGCTGCCAACATCTAAAGTTACCATGCAGCCTGGTAACGAGAGTGATGGTTCAGGCAGCAGCAATCGTGACAGCAGCGTTGGAGGCAGCAGCGAGAGACGCAGCAGCGCGAGGCGCAGCAGCAAGGGACGCAGCAGCAACGGAGGTAGCAAGAACAAAGGAAGCGAGGACGCAACTGTGAAAGTTGAGCATGACACAGTTCCCCGCATTGGTCCAGGCAGACCAAGGCTGATTCGAACTGGCAAGCCAGGCCGGCCTCGAAAGCAGCACAACGTTCTTAGGACTCTGGTTGCTACCATCATCCTATGAGGAGGCGTTGAAGAGTGTTCATGCATCAGACCGGTGTGATGCGATGGAACGGGAATATGACGCACTAATGGCGAACCAGACATGGCAGTTAGCAGACTTGCCGGAAAGACAGCGGGTAGGATGCAAATAGGTATGCAGCCTGAAACGTGACAAAGATGGACATGTTGAAGGATTCAAGGCACGATTGGTGGCAAAAGGTTGCTCCCAGCGGTATGGCATTAACTATGCGGAAACTTTTTCACCGGTGTGCAGACTGGAGAGCGTGCGATCCATCTTTGCACTGGCAGCGAAATTGAAATTGTATGTGCACCAAATGGATGTATGCACGGCATACCCCAATAGTGATCTGAGCGATACTATGTATATGAAGCAACCCCAAGGATACACTGATCGAGATCAACCAGCTAAGGCTTTGCTATTGAAGAAGGCAATATATGGATTGAAACAATGAGGAAGGGAACGGAACACCAAACTAAATGATGTCCTGAGTAGTTTGGGTTTTGTGGCCTGTGAAAACGAGCCCTGTCTCTACCAACATATGGGAAAGGATAATTTGTCATTAATCCTGGTATATGTTGACGATTTGCTTATTGCATGTCAATCCAAGAAGGACCTGGTTAGCATCAAAGCGGCGATTTCAAATGCGTCGACAAAGGCGTTCCTGAACTGTTTTTGGGCATGGAGCTGCAGCGTGAAGATGAGCTTGGGTAGGCCCATGGTGATAGGCACCATAGGCCATTCGCAATATATCAAGGAATTATTGCAAACTCACGGTATGGACAATTGTAGACCAGTAGCAACTCCGCTGGATGCAGGTTTTCAAGTAAATTGCGCCGATGGACAGTGTCAAAAGGTTGACCCAGTCAAGTATCAATCAATGATTGGTGAGCTGATGTGGCTGGCACTCACGACTAGACCAGACATTTTACACTCAGTTGCGAAGTTGGCTCAGAGGAACCAAGATCCGCACGTCGAGCATCTGGCAGCGACGCTAATTTTCAAGTTACATTACACAGGTAGTCATCAGCCACTCACTGGATATGTAGATGCGGATTGGGGTGGAGATCGAACTGACCGGAGGTCGTATACTGGCTATGTATACTTTCTGGCAGGTGGACCGATTTCTTGGCGATCCGAAAAGAAACGCAGTGTGGCACTTAGCAGCACGGAAGCAGAATACATGGCACTGTCGGCGGCTTGTAAGGAATCTATATTCTTACGTCGATTAATAATCCAGATTGGATGTGGAGATGAATCTACATCAACTATTCTGTATGGCGATAATCTGAGCGCACAGGAGTTGGCCAGGAATCCGGTTCATCATTCCCGGACTAAGCATATTAATATAAGATATCATTTTATTCGTCAAGTAGTAGACGAAGGTCAAATTAACTTAAAGTATGCTTGTACAACAGACATGATTGCAGATATCATGACTAAAAATCTTTGTAAGAACAAGCATGTTAAGTTTACTGAAATGTTAAGTTTAAAATGAATTATGTTAATTTAAATTTGTAACCATGATCGCATTGAGGAAGGGTGTTGAAAATGTCATCTTTAGCAATGCGATATGTATCGATAAGTACGTGTACCATATCTATGTTATAGGTACCATATCTAAGTTAGTCACAAATAAACCATTAATGTGAAAGCACATAGGCGTGGTTTTTTATCTTTCAATTTAAATATAACTTCCGTCCATTTTGGGTCGAAAAAGGCTTTCTATCCAACAATATACAGTTTTTCCCTTTGGGTAACGAGTATAATAAATAATTAAATAAGCAAAATAAAGAGAACTTACATCTAATACATGTGTGAAGTGAAAACATACTATCTCAACTAGCAGAGCCAATTCCGATTTATAAAGGGAAAAAAAAAAAAACTATTTTCACATCTCTAAGTCGGACCGTTTCGTTTACGCGCTTTGCACCTACCTAGTGCGTCACATCAGTTTTGAATTGCCTATTAGCTAATTCCAAACTAGTTCACTACAAAGGCGACATTTGACAGATATAAAACTAAAGAAGCTGCTGTTAATGCAAACATAAAATAAGCAAAACTCGCAATTGTGATTCATAGAAAATGCTGAAATACGGGCATTTGAACGTATGTGTATGTGTAAATACAAAAACGGTGATCTGTTTAAAGGTATGCATGTAAGGGGCGACATTTTACAAATATTAAACTAAACTGAAAATACAAACACAATTAAAAAATAAATTTGGTTGAAGAATATGCTAGAATGGTAATAAGTAAAAATAGCCGTTATTAAAAATGTAACACTAATTGAAATTGCATAAAATTCACATTTAACAAAACTATTATACCCTGATTCGTCATTTTCAATGGGCTCAGGGTATAATTGCCTACATAGAAATGACTGACGTATTTACCAAAAACATAATTAAAGAATATCTTTGTATTCGATTCAGAGGTTTATTAGAGACTAAAAATACATAGGAATATTCGTTGCAGCGCAGGCAGCATCAGAATAATGTTACCAAAAAGAGATGGACATTCAGCGTAGTTTACATATATATTTTTGACACTCCTTCTCAACGCGATGTCTACTTTACAAAAGTTAATCATAAATTTACATAAATCATTGGTGGGAATGTACTTTATATCAATTACATTATTTTTCTACATTTCCCTTACAAATGGTATTTTATTTCAATATGCTTGCTACGTGTACCGCCTCCTAGGCTGCTGTAGAAAGTGCCACATACTCGGCCTCTGTGCTACTGAGGGCGACCAAATTCTGCTTCTTTGACTCCCAAGAGACTGCTGCTCCAGCAAGGAAGAATGACCAACCCGTAAAGGAATTCCGCAGCCCAGTCTGCATCAACAAAACATTGGATAGGCACACCCGTTTTCTTATAGTGTAGTCTCAAATCTGAGGTAGCTTTTAGGTATCTCAATACTCGCTTGGCTGCAACCTCATGCTCCTTGAGAAGATCTACATTTTTCTGCGCCAGCTTAGCCACAGAGAGTAATACTGGATAAAATAAGCTATCAATCAAAAAGAGTATGTGGTGTTTGGATAGTGGCGCAACAAGCCATATGTGTTGTGATAAAAAGTTATTCACAAAGTTTGTTAAACATACAGAAATGATTAGTCTGGCTGACTCTGGTTTCCTGAGAGCATAAGGAAAAGGAGAAGTAAAGCTGGAGACAGAATTAAGCACGTTGCTGTTAAAAGATGTTCTCTATGTGCCAAAAATGAGCGGAAATTTTTTCTCAGTGAGCAGCGCTGTAATTGCTTCATAACTTTTGGGCAAGAGTATGCAAAAGTAATGCAAAAAGATTTTAGCATGGTAAAAGCAAATAAGGTGGAAGTCTTGTATAAGTTTCAAGGAAAGCAAAATAGCTGCTATGCGGCAGCTAAGGCAGATGGTGTGCTGTGGCATAAACGGTATGGCCATTTGAATGTCAACAGCTTAAAAGACCTGATCAAGAAAGGAATGGTGCGTGGTAGTGGACACATGGTTTTTAAGGAGAACATGAATTGTAAAATTTGCATGCTAAGCAGTGCAGCCATTTCCTGATGTAACTGCCAATAGAGCGCAAGGCATATTGGAGTTGGTTCATGCTGATGTGTTCGGGCCTTTTAGCACACAGTCTTTGGCTGTATCGTGGTATTTCTTAACCTTTATTAACGACAAGTCAAGGCGGATCTTCGTATATTTCCTTCGGAGGAAGGATGAAGTCTTCAAGATGTTCGTCGAGTTCAAAACGTTGGTTGAACGGCAAACAGGAAAGTGTCTCAAATGTATCCGGAGGGACAATGGAGGTGAATTCGTCAATAAGCCGTTTGACGAATACCTGAAGAGTCAAGGGCGTACACTCCTCAGCAAAATGGCGTGGCTGAGGGCGCAAACCGCACTCTGGTAGAGATATCAAGGTGTATGTTGATGCAATCAGGATTGGGCGAATCTTTGTGGGCTGAAGCAGTCAACGCAGCCGTATATGTACGGAATCGATCGCCAACCAGTGCTTTAGGCAGTATGACGCCTATGGAAGCGTGGACTGGTAAGAAACCTTTTGTTGGCCATCTAAAATTTTTTGGTTCAATTGCAGTAGCTTTGGACAAGGGTCCAAGGAAGAGCAAACTGCAAGCAAAGGGCAAAGAATACCGCATGATTGGGTATTCAGTAGCAAGCAAAGGCTATCGTTTGTACGACGCAGTATCTCGTCAGGTGATTGAGAGGCGAGATGCTCTTTTCAATGAGGACGGAGATGACAACTATTCATCTGTAACTGAGCTGCCAACATCTAAAGTTACCATGCAGCCTGGTAACGAGAGTGATGGTTCAGGCAGCAGCAATCGTGACAGCAGCGTTGGAGGCAGCAGCGAGAGACGCAGCAGCGCGAGGCGCAGCAGCAAGGGACGCAGCAGCAACGGAGGTAGCAAGAACAAAGGAAGCGAGGACGCAACTGTGAAAGTTGAGCATGACACAGTTCCCCGCATTGGTCCAGGCAGACCAAGGCTGATTCGAACTGGCAAGCCAGGCCGGCCTCGAAAGCAGCACAACGTTCTTAGGACTCTGGTTGCTACCATCATCCTATGAGGAGGCGTTGAAGAGTGTTCATGCATCAGACCGGTGTGATGCGATGGAACGGGAATATGACGCACTAATGGCGAACCAGACATGGCAGTTAGCAGACTTGCCGGAAAGACAGCGGGTAGGATGCAAATAGGTATGCAGCCTGAAACGTGACAAAGATGGACATGTTGAAGGATTCAAGGCACGATTGGTGGCAAAAGGTTGCTCCCAGCGGTATGGCATTAACTATGCGGAAACTTTTTCACCGGTGTGCAGACTGGAGAGCGTGCGATTCATCTTTGCACTGGCAGCGAAATTGAAATTGTATGTGCACCAAATGGATGTATGCACGGCATACCCCAATAGTGATCTGAGCGATACTATGTATATGAAGCAACCCCAAGGATACACTGATCGAGATCAACCAGCTAAGGCTTTGCTATTGAAGAAGGCAATATATGGATTGAAACAATGAGGAAGGGAACGGAACACCAAACTAAATGATGTCCTGAGTAGTTTGGGTTTTGTGGCCTGTGAAAACGAGCCCTGTCTCTACCAACATATGGGAAAGGATAATTTGTCATTAATCCTGGTATATGTTGACGATTTGCTTATTGCATGTCAATCCAAGAAGGACCTGGTTAGCATCAAAGCGGCGATTTCAAATGCGTCGACAAAGGCGTTCCTGAACTGTTTTTGGGCATGGAGCTGCAGCGTGAAGATGAGCTTGGGTAGGCCCATGGTGATAGGCACCATAGGCCATTCGCAATATATCAAGGAATTATTGCAAACTCACGGTATGGACAATTGTAGACCAGTAGCAACTCCGCTGGATGCAGGTTTTCAAGTAAATTGCGCCGATGGACAGTGTCAAAAGGTTGACCCAGTCAAGTATCAATCAATGATTGGTGAGCTGATGTGGCTGGCACTCACGACTAGACCAGACATTTTACACTCAGTTGCGAAGTTGGCTCAGAGGAACCAAGATCCGCACGTCGAGCATCTGGCAGCGACGCTAATTTTCAAGTTACATTACACAGGTAGTCATCAGCCACTCACTGGATATGTAGATGCGGATTGGGGTGGAGATCGAACTGACCGGAGGTCGTATACTGGCTATGTATACTTTCTGGCAGGTGGACCGATTTCTTGGCGATCCGAAAAGAAACGCAGTGTGGCACTTAGCAGCACGGAAGCAGAATACATGGCACTGTCGGCGGCTTGTAAGGAATCTATATTCTTACGTCGATTAATAATCCAGATTGGATGTGGAGATGAATCTACATCAACTATTCTGTATGGCGATAATCTGAGCGCACAGGAGTTGGCCAGGAATCCGGTTCATCATTCCCGGACTAAGCATATTAATATAAGATATCATTTTATTCGTCAAGTAGTAGACGAAGGTCAAATTAACTTAAAGTATGCTTGTACAACAGACATGATTGCAGATATCATGACTAAAAATCTTTGTAAGAACAAGCATGTTAAGTTTACTGAAATGTTAAGTTTAAAATGAATTATGTTAATTTAAATTTGTAACCATGATCGCATTGAGGAAGGGAGTTGAAAATGTCATCTTTAGCAATGCGATATGTATCGATAAGTACGTGTACCATATCTATGTTATAGGTACCATATCTAAGTTAGTCACAAATAAACCATTAATGTGAAAGCACATAGGCGTGGTTTTTTATCTTTCAATTTAAATATAACTTCCGTCCATTTTGGGTCGAAAAAGGCTTTCTATCCAACAATATACAGTTTTTCCCTTTGGGTAACGAGTATAATAAATAATTAAATAAGCAAAATAAAGAGAACTTACATCTAATACATGTGTGAAGTGAAAACATACTATCTCAACTAGCAGAGCCAATTCCGATTTATAAAGGGAAAAAAAAAAAAACTATTTTCACATCTCTAAGTCGGACCGTTTCGTTTACGCGCTTTGCACCTACCTAGTGCGTCACATCAGTTTTGAATTGCCTATTAGCTAATTCCAAACTAGTTCACTACAAAGGCGACATTTGACAGATATAAAACTAAAGAAGCTGCTGTTAATGCAAACATAAAATAAGCAAAAATCGCAATTGTGATTCATAGAAAATGCTGAAATACGGGCATTTGAACGTATGTGTATGTGTAAATACAAAAACGGTGATCTGTTTAAAGGTATGCATGTAAGGGGCGACATTTTACAAATATTAAACTAAACTGAAAATACAAACACAATTAAAAAATAAATTTGGTTGAAGAATATGCTGGAATGGTAATAAGTAAAAATAGCCGTTATTAAAAATGTAACACTAATTGAAATTGCATAAAATTCACATTTAACAAAACTATTATACCCTGATTCGTCATTTTCAATGGGCTCAGGGTATAATTGCCTACATAGAAATGACTGACGTATTTACCAAAAACATAATTAAAGAATATCTTTGTATTCGATTCAGAGGTTTATTAGAGACTAAAAATACATAGGAATATTCGTTGCAGCGCAGGCAGCATCAGAATAATGTTACCAAAAAGAGATGGACATTCAGCGTAGTTTACATATATATTTTTGACACTCCTTCTCAACGCGATGTCTACTTTACAAAAGTTAATCATAAATTTACATAAATCATTGGTGGGAATGTACTTTATATCAATTACATTATTTTTCTACATTTCCCTTACAAATGGTATTTTATTTCAATATGCTTGCTACGTGTACCGCCTCCTAGGCTGCTGTAGAAAGTGCCACATACTCGGCCTCTGTGCTACTGAGGGCGACCAAATTCTGCTTCTTTGACTCCCAAGAGACTGCTGCTCCAGCAAGGAAGAATGACCAACCCGTAAAGGAATTCCGCAGCCCAGTCTGCATCAACAAAACATTGGATAGGCACACCCGTTTTCTTATAGTGTAGTCTCAAATCTGAGGTAGCTTTTAGATATCTCAATACTCGCTTGGCTGCAACCTCATGCTCCTTGAGCAGATCTACATTTTTCTGCGCCAGCTTAGCCACAGAGAGTAATACTGGATAAAACAAGCTATCAATCGCTGATTGATTCGTTATTGTATTTGGCATTGACTACACGCCCAGATATAATATAGATATAATTTCTGGCCGTGTAGTCAATGCCAAATACAATAACGAATCAATCAGCGATTGATAGCTTGTTTTATCCACCTGGCCGCAGTCAACATCATCGCACTTCGTCTGGAAACCAACTTCCAACGGAGTCGCGTTTGGCTTGCAGTCTTGCATGCCGTAATCACTCCAATGTACTGCTTATGGCCTATGGAGAGACTACCAGTCTTGCCATCTCGCTCAATATCCATTCCCAAAAAGTGGTGCAGTTCACCACCATCGATCATATCAAATTTGTTTGATATGAGCTGCTTAATGTGGGCCACATCTTCTGCTCTGGTACATGCAAGTATAAAATCGTCAACATATACAACAATAATATTTAAATATCCATTTATTTTTGTATAAATGCATGGTTTACTAGCACATGGGATAAAACCAATCTCCAAAAGAGTGCTCTTCCAGCTTTTGGTTCTACTCCCGACCGCTCTGTTTCAAGCCGTACAACGATTTCTTCAGCTTCAGTACGCGCTTGGGATAATCAGCGTCGATAAAACCCTCTGGTTGTCGCACAAACACGTCATCTTGTAGGTA
Organism: Drosophila meridiana; assembly: GCA_035045185.1. NCBI lineage: Eukaryota > Metazoa > Arthropoda > Insecta > Diptera > Drosophilidae > Drosophila > Drosophila meridiana. The sequence goes on along the minus strand of JAWNPF010000099.1, from coordinate 29,471 downwards.
TCAGGTTTGCTTCGGAAACATCCATCTGATGCAGGTGCAGCTCGTGCTCGACAGTTAACTGATTGACGAGTAACGTGCAACTGGAGAGAAAGTTTCCGTGTAGTTAACTCCGTATTGCTCTCCGCAACCTTTCGCGACCAATCTAGCTTTAAACGCTGCCATGCTCATCACACTTGGTGGTCAAAACTCATTTACAACCAATAACTTTTGCGCCTGTAGGAAGATCGACCAGACTCCATGTCTCAATGTTTTTCAGGTTGTCATACTCCTGCATCGCCGATTTCCAGTTTGTAGATTGTTCTGACTGAAATACCTTCGAGCATCTAGTACATTCAGATCATTGTACTCTTTTCGTGGACGATCTGAAAGCCCAGTGCGAACAATTCGTTGTCTCCCTGGACCCCTTTTGCCTCTCGGTTGCTCCTCCTCAGCATCTTCTTCGTCACCACTTTGCCACTGCCTATCAACAGTTGGTCTTTGCTGCTGCTCATCAGTTTCGTGACTTTCATCATTTTGCTCGCAATCGAAATTTAGATGTCCGAACCGATCACGCCATTTCACCAATTTATTCATATTTGCATTTACATTAGCTGCAACTACTGTTTTCATACTACTTTCAAATACGAACAAATCTTTATGGTTTTCTGCAACCAGCCAATTGTCATTGTTACTGTCTTTAACATACACTTTGTTTTTCACAAAAATTACTTTCAACCCTTTCTCAGTTGCCTTTGACACAGATATAAAATTGCATTGTAAGTCTTTCATTTCGCCGCGAAATGCCCGTTTTGCCCGCACAACCAACACTGGATATCTTTCGAGTCTTTCTTTGTCTTATTTCTTTTACCGTTTGCTGGACGCGGCGGAAACATTTTATTCTTGCTTTTTTAACCTACTTCGCCTATGTTGGGCTTTTCTCCTTCTTCCAACAATTTGATTTTTAGAGCGCTAACTGAAGGCAATGTGTCCCGTATTTCGATAACAACTACGATATTGTCCAACTCATCATGTATACTTGCTAGTAATATTATTACAAGCATTTCATCAACCACCTCCACTTGTATTTCATTTAATTTTTCTACGACATTAGAAAAATTATTCAAATGTTCACGAACATTGTCTGTAGCTGACATTTTAATATACAGCAATTGCTTGAACAACTGCACGTTACGCGCGGGTCCCAAACGCATGTAGATCTCGGATAACTTTGTCCACGATTCTCTCGCGGTTCCACAGTTGTATCAAGCACTGTGGAACCGCGAGAGAAGCGACGCTTTTACAGACAACAAAATATTAGCTAGAGCCTTCTTATCTTTGCTGTCAAACGACGCTTTCTGTTCTCATTTTTCACTAACCGACCAGATGTCACCATCCACAAGTCAGAATGAATCAACAAACTTTTTATCTTCACTGACCACGCACTATAGTTATCACTATCTAGTTTCTCAATTGCAAACATTGAACTCATTTTGCACAAATTAGTTTAGCACACACTTTAACAATAAATCGAGTCTCATATGTGATTTTTCCAATCACCAGCCCAGCTTTTACTTTCTGCTGCCTGGGCCCATAACTATTCGATTCAGAGGTTTATTAGAGACTAAAAATACATAAGAGTATATGCTGCAGCGCAGGCAACCGAAAAATGAACTTTAAGCATAAGCGAAAGAATGTCCGTTACAATTCATAGAACTGAACATGAGAATAATGTTAGCAAAAAGAGATAGACATTCTGCGTTGTTTACATACATATTTTTGACACTTTCTTTAAAAAATAATGCTTAATATATTCATAACTTCTCAGATTTCCCGATATTTCAAAAAGCATACGAATATTTTAAGAACCTTCTCTTCAAGATATTTGCACTTTTGCAGAATTTAAAGAAATAATTCTTTTAAATCACAGTGTTTGTAGGGGGGCGTCGTGGATAAGTATGAACACTTTTCCTTTTGGTTGTTTGAGAATTTTCCTTTATTTAAAATTGGAAAGTGCACAGTCAACGTGCATACAAAACGAATAGAAGATAGAGTGAGTGTAGAAAAGAGAGGAGGAAATTACAAAGAAGGCGCCAGAGAACCAGCAGGAGAGCTAGAGTTGGAGCTTATGCTATTAACAGCGCTGTTAATAACATAGCATGGGGATGTGGAGGGAGGAACAGTTCTGTTTAATGGAATCTGACATAAACATACTCCCCCATGCAAGGATTGCAAGACCTGGGCTGGGTCTATGAGCAGGCGCCCGAGAGGACCCATCCGAGCACGGTGTCTTGGGCCATTGGAAGGCCGTCGGTGGGATGACGTGAGGATACACGTCAGCCCCAGCATAATTGACACCGATCTGGGGCGTGACCAGGTGCTGTCGGCGAACGTGATGGCCCGGATTGGCGTCCGAACGTTCAGCTGGGGGTCCAGTTGGAACAACGCGTCGAACTCAAAGCGCGAGGTCGATGACCGCCGTAGGGAGAATGCTGACCATTTTGTGCTGTATCAGCGTCGTCAGCGGAGGAGTAGCCGCCTGTGTAGGATCTGGAGTGGGGCGACTCGTAGGGCTTCGTCGCTTCCGGCGCGATCCCGGGAGGTGCAGGAGCATGTGGTGGTTGTGGCCACACGTCTTGCAGCCTTCGTTGCTGCGGCACGATTGCCCAGAGTGCTGCTGTGCAAAGCAGTTCGCGCAGTATCGGTTGGCTAGACCGCGCGCAACCGCTTTTCCGCGGGAAAGCCGGTATTTACATTATTTACAGTAGTTATATTGTAAATAATGTAAGTACCGGCTTCTAGCCCACAATGTAGGTTAAGGTTTAATGATAACTGCGCTATAGAGTCGAAGACAATAATCTGCAATAAAGATTTATTAAAAACTAAATCATATTCAAGTATTAGTCTACCCTAAGTGTCAATGCATCGCGCCACGAAGTCATGATCGGCAACCCGACCCAGCATTCGCTGCAACGTAGCGCTGCACTCAGAATAGGAGTTAATCGATCCGCTTACGCTGTTAAACGTTCTTAGCGCAGAGCGCTGAACTCAATTTTGGCGCGTCAGCATTGTTTGTACAGAGCTACTTATACTTAGCTGTTGATAGTGGCTGAACGTTCAAAGGTAACCAGGTGTGTTCCGGTTACGGAAACTTCCGGGTCGTCGTCCGTTCGGATGTTGGCAGTAGCTTCATTGACAACTACAACGCCATCATCTACGGGAATTATTCTCCTTAGATGGCTGGGTTGAGTGTGGTAGTGGGCTGTGTTTCCCGCGTAGAGAGAGAGCGTGCACCTGTTTCTCGTCGAGACCATTCGCAAAAGGTGTTGTGTGTGTTCTCTGTGCATTCAGTGACCACAAATGTGTCGTCTTCGCATTCTGCTAATGTGCCTTCGTCGAGCCGTAGGATGATTGGTTTGTGAGATACCGGGTAGACGTTGACCTTCTTGCATCTGAATTTAAATCTTAGGTAAACTATTAGTATTTGAATTATATTCTCGGACTGAAGGACTCTTATTCTGGAAACTTCTGTTAAGCTAACTATCGGAATATCTTGTTCGATAAGTGATTTTGGATCGGCATGATCAAGGATTGTGGGGTTTACTATGGTAGCTTTAGCCAAAGTGATGGTAAGGATTAGATTCTGGATCTCTGTGCTGAACATTCTATCTCTTGCTAAAAGCGCTTCGAATAGATGTGTGGTGTCAACCAACTCGCCTTTTCGGGCATTGATAATTTTATTAATAGTGTCAGCCAACTTGCGCGCAACCGCTTTTCCGCGGGAAAGCCGGTATTTACATTATTTACAGTAGTTATATTGTAAATAATGTAAGTACCGGCTTCTAGCCCACAATGTAGGTTAAGGTTTAATGATAACTGCGCTATAGAGTCGAAGACAATAATCTGCAATAAAGATTTATTAAAAACTAAATCATATTCAAGTATTAGTCTACCCTAAGTGTCAATGCATCGCGCCACGAAGTCATGATCGGCAACCCGACCCAGCATTCGCTGCAACGTAGCGCTGCACTCAGAATAGGAGTTAATCGATCCGCTTACGCTGTTAAACGTTCTTAGCGCAGAGCGCTGAACTCAATTTTGGCGCGTCAGCATTGTTTGTACAGAGCTACTTATACTTAGCTGTTGATAGTGGCTGAACGTTCAAAGGTAACCAGGTGTGTTCCGGTTACGGAAACTTCCGGGTCGTCGTCCGTTCGGATGTTGGCAGTAGCTTCATTGACAACTACAACGCCATCATCTACGGGAATTATTCTCCTTAGATGGCTGGGTTGAGTGTGGTAGTGGGCTGTGTTTCCCGCGTAGAGAGAGAGCGTGCACCTGTTTCTCGTCGAGACCATTCGCAAAAGGTGTTGTGTGTGTTCTCTGTGCATTCAGTGACCACAAATGTGTCGTCTTCGCATTCTGCTAATGTGCCTTCGTCGAGCCGTAGGATGATTGGTTTGTGAGATACCGGGTAGACGTTGACCTTCTTGCATCTGAATTTAAATCTTAGGTAAACTATTAGTATTTGAATTATATTCTCGGACTGAAGGACTCTTATTCTGGAAACTTCTGTTAAGCTAACTATCGGAATATCTTGTTCGATAAGTGATTTTGGATTGTGGGGTTTACTATGGTAGCTTTAGCCAAAGTGATGGTAAGGATTAGATTCTGGATCTCTGTGCTGAACATTCTATCTCTTGCTAAAAGCGCTTCGAATAGATGTGTGGTGTCAACCAACTCGCCTTTTCGGGCATTGATAATTTTATTAAAAGTGTCAGCCAACTTGTTTATTTGTTTCTGGCAAATCTGTGGTGCACTTTCATACGTTCAACGCGGTTCTTAGATGGTCTGAATCGACATCTACTAATTTACGCTTGTGCGATTGGGGAAAAAACTCGGACAATTTTTCTGTTTCGTCTGCCATATTGATCAGCTCAGAAAAGGTTGGTTGAGTCCTTTAAGCAGTCTCACTGTTCGAACACCACTACCTCACTGATGATGATGAAGATGATCAAGTAGCCAGCCTTGCTGCGAAACAGCACTAGATTCCGCTTTAAAGGAAAACATGCTCTTTCTCCAGAACGATCTGGTTTTTGAAGAAGTTTAAGGGCTTGTCAGTAGCCTCGACCGTGTAGGTCAGTGAGAGTTCGCTGTGAGTAGTAGCAGCGTCCGACTGGATTTCGCATGCAATGCGTTAAGGTTCTGCCTGGAGAGGGCGTCGGCAACAAAATTTTCCCTGCCCGGTTTGGAAAACACTTTGGCATTGTGCTGCGATGTATGCCTTCCACCTCTTTATTTTCGAGTTCGTGTTTTTATCGGCTACCACAAAGGTGAGGGGCTGGTGGTCAGTGAAAATGTTAATTTCCCTGAAGCCGTACAGAAAGTTGGCAGTAGCTTCATTGACAACTACAACGCCATCATCTACGGGAATTATTCTCCTTAGATGGCTGGGTTGAGTGTGGTAGTGGGCTGTGTTTCCCGCGTAGAGAGAGAGCGTGCACCTGTTTCTCGTCGAGACCATTCGCAAAAGGTGTTGTGTGTGTTCTCTGTGCATTCAGTGACCACAAATGTGTCGTCTTCGCATTCTGCTAATGTGCCTTCGTCGAGCCGTAGGATGATTGGTTTGTGAGATACCGGGTAGACGTTGACCTTCTTGCATCTGAATTTAAATCTTAGGTAAACTATTAGTATTTGAATTATATTCTCGGACTGAAGGACTCTTATTCTGGAAACTTCTGTTAAGCTAACTATCGGAATATCTTGTTCGATAAGTGATTTTGGATTGTGGGGTTTACTATGGTAGCTTTAGCCAAAGTGATGGTAAGGATTAGATTCTGGATCTCTGTGCTGAACATTCTATCTCTTGCTAAAAGCGCTTCGAATAGATGTGTGGTGTCAACCAACTCGCCTTTTCGGGCATTGATAATTTTATTAAAAGTGTCAGCCAACTTGTTTATTTGTTTCTGGCAAATCTGTGGTGCACTTTCATACGTTCAACGCGGTTCTTAGATGGTCTGAATCGACATCTACTAATTTACGCTTGTGCGATTGGGGAAAAAACTCGGACAATTTTTCTGTTTCGTCTGCCATATTGATCAGCTCAGAAAAGGTTGGTTGAGTCCTTTAAGCAGTCTCACTGTTCGAACACCACTACCTCACTGATGATGATGAAGATGATCAAGTAGCCAGCCTTGCTGCGAAACAGCACTAGATTCCGCTTTAAAGGAAAACATGCTCTTTCTCCAGAACGATCTGGTTTTTGAAGAAGTTTAAGGGCTTGTCAGTAGCCTCGACCGTGTAGGTCAGTGAGAGTTCGCTGTGAGTAGTAGCAGCGTCCGACTGGATTTCGCATGCAATGCGTTAAGGTTCTGCCTGGAGAGGGCGTCGGCAACAAAATTTTCCCTGCCCGGTTTGGAAAACACTTTGGCATTGTGCTGCGATGTATGCCTTCCACCTCTTTATTTTCGAGTTCGTGTTTTTATCGGCTACCACAAAGGTGAGGGGCTGGTGGTCAGTGAAAATGTTAATTTCCCTGAAGCCGTACAGAAAGTTCTGCTATTTTCCCAGTGCCCATACAATGGCTAACAGATCTTTTTCATTGGTGGCGTAATTCAGCTCGGCCTGTTTTAGGGTACGAGATATCATCGTAATTGGTCTGCCATCTTGAGATAATACCGCACCAATGCCACTAGCCGATGCATCGATAGTCAGGTCGAACGGCTTTTTGAAGTCTGGGTACATGAGTATGACATATTCCGACGCGAAAATGTTGCGCAGACGCTTAAACGCGCTACGTTATTATTAAACTCAACGGGGATTTTCTTTGTCATATGTTTACTCACCGAACCGTTCTCCCCCTTTAATATGTCGGTTATCGGACGGGCTAAAGCGGCAAAGTCTTTGATGAAGACCCTGTAATAGCTCGCTAAACCTAGTAAGGCTCGGACACCGTGGACGTTTTTTGTCTCGGGGTATTCCTGCATTGCTCGGACCTTTTGTGAATCGGATCTTGTTACGTCTTTGATTACTATGAACCCGAGGTATTCAACGCTTTCTTTGAAAAACTTGGTTTTCTCTTGACTCACTCTCATGTTAGCATCGATACGGCATTTGAGCACAGTATCGATGTGGCGAACGTGGTCTTTCTCGTTCTCTAAGAAGACTATGACATCATCTATATAGACGTAACATATTTTCCCAATTTGCTCCTTTAAAACATCGTCTGATGCCCTTTGGAAAATGCTGCTAGCATTTTTTAAGCCAATTGGTAGACGACAAAACTCGTATTTGCCGCCGCTCACTGAAAATGATGTTTTTTCGCGGTCATGTTCCGCAAGGTAAATCTGGTGGTACCCTGACTTTAGGTCGAACGCGGACCCTTTTGCTTACACGCTTTTCATCTACCTGCTGCGCCACATCAGTTTTGCATTGCCTGTTGGCAAATCCGAAACTACTTCACTACAAGGGCGACTATTGACAAATAGAAGCTGCTATTAATGCAAACTCAATATAAACATAAATCAATCGCAATTGTGATTCTTAGAATTTATTTATGACCATGCATAAGCAAACGCGCTTTCACGTTTCAATGTATGTGTAAATGTAAATGTATTTTGCTGTCGGTGCTTAACACGTACGTGTGATAATTGGCCAAACGTTTTGTTTAATAGATTGCGACTGAACGGAATTTGATGAAACTTTCAGCATATGATTCTATTGAATTTTTTACATTTTATAAAAATGCTAACCCATTCACATGGTTATATTTGCAACAGACCTTCAATTGGCAGTATATGAAGGGGTAGGTAATTAGTTAAAAAAGCCGGTATGCAAAATGTATCAAAATTGGAATTGCATACAATTCACATGAATCTACATAAATGCAAAATTTGAGATATATTATTAAATTGAATATACCAGATGCTCCTATGGGGTACGAGTTTCACGCATTAGGTTTCGTCTTCATGCAACGTTCTTACTTGTTTTTTATTGTTCTTGAACTCCTTTTTAACGGAGGCAGGAACCACGATGTCGTTCACATCGGTAAAATTTACATTAGCGCAACTGTGGTATCGAATGTTCGCAGAGGTGCCTGATATTCTAGAGTATTCTATGCTAAATTTAACCTTACCCCGGCCTGTGTTGACAGGTCGAAGCCAATAATCGCGTCAAACGAGTTGAGTGTCTAGTAAAAAGAACGTGGAAGTATGACGAAAAATGTTTATCAGACACTTTTGCCTGATGGGGATTTGCCAGTTTTGTAGTAATGTAGTTTCAAATTCTTTGTGCTGGATACGTATCGCAATGTATGTTTAGCTTCTGCCTCATGAGTGTTATTTGGACTTTTGTTCATCTGTGACAATTTGCATACTGAATGCAATATGTCCGGGCGTGTAGATATTACCAAATACATCAAACTTCCAATTAAAGTCTGGTATTTTGTAGAATCAACTTTCTTGGAGTCGTCGGATGGATTAATTTGATATCCCGCATCCAACGGCGTAGCGGCTGACCTACAGCTTTGCATATTGTATTGATTAGGTAATTTATCAATATAATTTGATTGACACACAAACACATCTCCAGTTTCTTCAGGAAGCTTTATCGAAATCCTAGAAAATTGCTGACTTCGCCTTTGATTTTACTTGCAATTAATATATCATCGACGTAAACTGCAACGATGTTTATATTGTTGTCCATCAGTTTCGTATATAAGCAAGACTCGCTACTGCATGAAATGAATCCAAATTTCTTTAATGCATTATCCAGTTTGACGTTCCACTCTCGACCAGATCGTTTCAATCCGTAAATAGCTTTATTTAGTTTTACTACTTTATTAGGATGCTTCTTATTGATAAACATTTTGGGTTGAACCATGTATATTTCGTTGCTTAATTCGCCATTTAAATATGCTGTACATATATCCATTTGGTGCATGTATAATTGAAACTCAGCTGCAAGTGCAAAAACCATAAAAGCATAACGTACGACGGGTGAGTAAGTCTCTTCATAATTAATTCCATACTGTTGACTACAACCTTTTGCGACGAGTCTAGCTTTGAATCGATCAATGTTTCCTTCTGCGTCCCTCTTCAAGCTAAAATACCCACTTGTTTCCGATAGCTTTCTTATTAGCTGGTAAGTCTACCATAGACCAGGTATTGTTAGCCACGAGCGAGTTGAACTCCAGCTGCATAGCTTCCTTCCATTTGCTCAAATTAACATTAACAGGAACTGTAACCTCTTCTGTTGTCTACATCACATTGAGTCTGTTTTTCTGCTTTGCCGTTCTGCCGGGTGCACCTGTTCGGACGATGCGTGTTCTACCTGGACCATATTTAGGCAATTGCTCCTCGTCATTGCTGGACTCCGGTGAATTTTCCTTATGATTAGGTTCCGCTTCATCATCTTCGTAATCTGTCTGAGGACTTGGAGAACAATTAAGATTGATTGGTTTATCAGCACTTACGTTTTGCAATTCTTTATCAGCTTGACAATTATTTTTGTAGATTATGTCAGAAAAATGAGCTCTATTTTTGTTTCCCATAAATATCCACTCTTGGAATTTTACATCTCGCTTGATGACTACTTTGTGCTAATCTAGGTCATATAACCTGTAACCTTTCGTTGCCGTATATAACCAACAAAGATATATTCTCCTCCTTTAGCTCTAAACTTCTGTTTTTGCGTCTTATCCAGGCCAACTGCTAAACAACCAAATGTTCTGAAATTGTGGGTTTTCTCTAAAACCAGATTTCAAAAGGTGTTGCATCTTCCAAGACTCTTGTTGCAGAACCGTTCCGTATATAAAGAGCACATGCACATGATTCAGCCCAAAACTTTTCTTCGTGCACATAGAACGTGCCAGTGGTCTATTAAAACGCTCACCACCATTGTCACTTCTAATTGCTTTTATTTTTAGCGCCTGTTTGTTTCTCAACGTATTGTTTGTAATTTTTAAAATGATTAAAAACTTCACTTTTATTTTGCATAAATATGACCGCAGCATATCTCGATTTATCGTCGATAAATGTTAAGAAATGTTTTGAACCGCCAATCAAATTAGTGTTAAAAGGCCCGCAAACATCTGAGTGTACGATTTCTAATAAGTTCTTTGCTCGATAATCTGCTTCATTGAATGGTTGGGAACAGATCTAACTTTTTATACATGACACACGCGTAATGTTCGATATTGGTTGCATTTTGTCTATGCCTCGTACCCTTTCATTCGATGCAAGTCTGTGTAAGTTTTGTATGTTCAGATGACCGAATCTGTTGTGTCACTTGATTACGTTTTCCACACACGACATATTAACCAACTCGACTATATTTTCAAAATAGTACAACCCGTTGTCTCTTTTTGCAATAGCAATCAATTCGTTGTCGGTTTTTATTTTTACTATCGCACATTTACTATTGAAATTTATTTGTAAACCATTTTCTGTACCCTTTCCTCTGTACCGATGCCTATTGCGTTTAACGATTGATCTCCTGCTACTAACACTTTTTCATGTATTTCTGTGTATTGGTGAAATGGCGCGCGAATGTCAAGGTGGCGCCACTGTCTACGCACCATAGGTCGCGACTCACACTTTGATTCGATGAAAAAATAGCAATATTCGGTGACACACATACAAACGATCGTTCGTTTTTATTTCGTGTTTCTTGCTTTTTAGTCTCCTCTTCTTTTAGTTGTTTGTCTTTAAATTTTTTTTGCCGACAATTCGCACACACAAAGCATTTACCGTCGTTGTTGTTTCGTTTTTCTTCTTTACCGCGATTTGTATGCTTACTGTTCAATGCATTCGCTTTTTGTTTGATTTATGCGATCTGCCTTTTCTAATAGTTTATTGCGCATTATGGTGAAATTTGGTAGCTCATCGCGAATTTTCATTGCAATTACAAAATTCTCGTATGATTTTGGCAAACTAGACAACAAAATAATGACAATAATTTCATCACCTAATGAAACTCCGACTTCTTTAAATTTTTCAATTATACTTTCAGACTCGTTCACATATTGAACTGCATTTGCGCCTTCCGACAGACGGAGACTTAACAATGTTATATACGGCCGGTCCACTTGGCTCATAAATTTCTTTTAGTCTCTGCCATGCTTCTGCTGATGTTTGGCAATTTTTTATGTAATTTAATTGAGTTGGTTTCACTGACAATGTAATTGATGCTAATGCTTTTTCGTCTTTCTTTATCTAATTACCGTTGTTCTCTTCTGGTTTTAATTCAACACCATACTTCAGAATGAACCAAAACACTACGCATCGGGCCACACCAAACGTCATAGTTTTTTTCGTCTAACTTGTCGATTGAGTAAATATTATTATTTGCCATTTTTTAACTAATTTATTGACACACAATAAGAATAAGCTGGACACACCACATTAGCAACAATAGTTTTTGAATTCACTGTATATTTTTTAACAATCTGTTTCAGCGACCTGGGCCCATAACCTGTTGTAAATTTCACTGCCCATGTTAAAAAGTTTACACTGAATGTTTGTAATTATCTAAACGTTTATTTAAAGTAATAATATGTATGCACGTCATTCCGTTGCGCGTGCTTAAACTCAACTCTATTGTATATAAAAGAGGTTGCCAGATATATTCAATAATCGGCATTATAGTTTTAGTGTTGCCAATACATAATATCGATAGATTTTAACACGTATGTGTATATGTACATACATAAACGGTAGTCTGTTTGAATGTATTTGTGTAAAGGGCGCTATACGACAAATACAAACTAAAGCAGCGTCTTAAAATGCAAACACAATAAAAACACAATTTTGGTTGAAGAATATGCTTAATGAACAACATGAATTTATTGCTATGCATGTGCAAATGCGCTTGCATGTTGCAATGTATGTGTGAAGGTTAATGCTTTTTGCTGCGCTTCCCTGCAGACAGACTGACAAATTCACGAGCCCAACTACCAAACAACACCATAAATTCAACCAGAAGTTCAACAACAGGAACACACAACTATCGAGATGACACAATCAAATTTACCAAAACTTTACCCTTCTGTCTCACATTGACTCGCCTCTTAAGGAGAGGGAAGTAAAAAAATAATAGTGATTACGTCTACAATATCCAAAAGCTGTTCCCATAGCCAAATTATTTGTCCCCAACAACATGCATCACTCGAAAAGTTGAAAACATTCTGTTAGAGCTCATTTTATTATTCAATAGACACACAATTGTTAGTCTTAAGCTACTGTTGAATAAAGCATGTTGTCATAATCTAACTCTGACTTCGTCTTTTAAATTACATTGGCTTTGCTGTTTGCATAAGTCGCGGCATTTATTCGACTCATAACATATATTCAGTAATATTAAATTTGCGCAGTCGGTAGGATAGCAATAAATTCTGGATCTTGATACAATAACTAAGTTTTTGAATCCCGTTTACTGCTATCCGCTAAACAACTAACGCGAAGGCGACCCACGCGACGCACAGTGGGGCTTTTGCTCATTTTGCGTTCCAAAATTAAAACTTTTGATCCAAGCAAGATAACTAAAAAATTTAAAAAGCATTTGACAGAGAATTCAAGCTTTAAAATGAATCTACGCATAGGGTGCGTCAACAGGGTGCTTCACAGTTTTGTATCAAACCTGAAAAATGTGATTTTTAGAAAAAAAAATCATGTTTTTGTATGAAAAAGTTTTTTTTTTTCATTTGTTGAACCACAGAAGAGGAATAAAATCTAATAAACTTAAATTCTCAGAGTTGCTTTTATCTGTTTATTTTATTTTTTCAATAACAAGTGTCTGTTGATAATATTTGGCATTAGGTAGAAACAAAAACGGACAACAACCGCAATTGTAACGACTAAAATGCCAAAAAGCCCAGACCCTTCAATAAACGCTTTGCCGTCGGCAAATCTACCTACTGTAAGCAGCTGCGCGTCTATTTGATATATTTTTAACGCATTTTAGAGTATTTTAGTTAGTTTTTTACTGTAGAAAACCAAACGAGCAGATTCGGGCAGCCGATCTTTTATAAATATTCTGTAAAAAAACATTGACATTGGGAACTGAATTGCCGAATTTGGGAACTCGAGGGAACTCAGAAGATGGAGTCCATTTTACGCCAAAAAATGAGCAAAATTTTGAGGTTAACTAGAATGAGTCTAGCTCCTAAATTATTAATCATAATAATATACTTTTTCTTTTATTATGATAAAAAATATACAAATTTTTCCAACGATACCAAAATATCCATAATTTGTGCAATGTTTTTTTTGCAATTCAATTGAAAAGTGGAAAATTTTTTAAAAAATTTCTGTTTAGTTAAATTTTGCAAATTGACCCCACTTTGAAGGCTCATAACTATGTTTAAAATTCATCTATTTTCAAAAATCTTTTGGATTGTTCATCTAGGGATAATTTCCAATCATATTACACCAAGAAATCAAAAATCGTTGTTAATCACTTTACTTATTTTTGCCACGCTCTACCGGCAGAGGCCCTACTGTGCGACGGTCAATATCGCGTTAAGTTTTTAAATAAAATCTTGACAGTGACGTGAAAACCGAAATTCGCATATTGCCAAAGCCGCAGATTATGCAAAAAAAAAAAAAAAAATAAAAAACTTGAAAATAATTCAAGAAGACGTGATAGAATTCGAAGAGAACATAATTCCAGAAGCTTCTGGTTATCTCAAAAAAATTCAAAAGTGCTATCTGCGCAAGCAAACTAAGGAAATAAAAAATTAAGTGAAAACAATTAAACAAATAACAATTTACAATAAAAAAAAAATAGAATTTAAAATAATTAAAATAAAAAACATACAAATAAAAATAAAATAATTTTTTTTTTTAATTCTAACAAATTAAATAAACAAAATGGAAGGATAAGCAAAAACAACCCTTTCCGATGCCAGCATGACGCAAGTGAACGACCAACTTAAAAACATTGAAAACTTCAGTGGAGATATTAACCGTTTATATACGTTCGTAAACCGGATCGACTACATATTGGCTCTTTACACCACAAATGATGCGAGGCAGAGGTCAATACTTTTTGGACTAGAGGAAAGCTGCACTAGCAGTGACAAAGAATTTAACAACATGGACGGACCTTCGGAAGCGACTGATTTTGAACTACAAGACGCAAACCCAGAATGTTTTATTGGAGGAATTCAGGAACACCCCATTTAAAGGCAAGGTAAAAGCTTTTCTGGAAGAGGCAGAACACTGTAGGCAGACATTAACGAGTAACCTAGAACTAGAAAATAATTTATATGAAACAAGTAAGATTGCTCTAGTCGAGACTGCTCTAGTATTGAGCTTTTTAAAAATAGGGGGCTATTGGGGGCGTAGGAGGCGTGGCATCAAAAATCTAAAGATTACGTAATCTCCGTATTCATTAGACGTAAGTACACAGCAAATTTGAAGGCCGTTTGTCGTCTTAGCAATTCTTATTAAGCTTATTTATATAGGTGGCACAGGCATATGAATTTTGCAGCTGGGCGTTACAAATTTTGCTGCCAATTTGCCACGCCCCCAGTAGGCGTAGACATATCATATTTGGCAAGTTCCTAGAAGGAGTCGAGGGTAACGTAACTGTAAAGTTTGGATGCTTACACTCCAAAAATGTAAAAGTTACAGTGTATTTTTTCAATATACCACCCCCCAAAGGGGCGTAAGATTTATTTGGGGAATCAATAGAGGAGGCCCCCAGTAACACAAACATCCAATTTTGAAGCGTCTAGCTCTAAAACTGTAGGAGCTATAAGCTTTTTGCGATTTGCCACGCCCCCTGAAGGCGTAGGTATGTCCGGCATATCTTTTTGATCTTGGGTTGCTTATCCGAGTATATATATCAAATTTCAAGTCTCTAGCATCAATAGTGCTCAAAATATAGCTGATCTTGTAAAATCACTATATATTCAGATCCGATTTGCCACGCCCCCAGTGGGCGTAGACATCAAATATATTTATGAATCTTTATAGAATCGTAGCGTTAAGATACGTGCCAAATTTCAGCATTCTAGCTTTAAAACTGTAGAAGTTACAGTTTTCCCGATTTGCCACGCCCCCAGTGGGTGTGGACATAAAATCTTTTTATCAATCTTTATAGAATCGAAGCGTTAAGATACGTGCCAAATTTCAGCATTCTAGCTTTAAAACTGTAGAAGTTACAGTTTTCCCGATTTGCCACGCCCCCAATGGGCGTAGATATATCCGCCATATCTTTTTGAACTTGGTTGGTCAACGCAAGTATAGATTCCAAATTTCAACTCTCTAGCTCTTCAACTAATATGATTTCTATGATTTCTATTAACTATGGGCGCAAGCATTTTCCAATTTGCCACGCCCCTAGTGGGCGTATCCGGAAAATCTTGACACTTTATAATTCGAGGGTATACACGAGTATATGTTCCAAATTTCAAGTCTCTAGCTTCAATAGCGTAGAAAAAAATTGCATTCATACGGACAGATGGCCAGACGGACAGACGGACGGACAGCAAGATGGACATTTCACAGAACCAATATACTCTTTTTCCCTTTGGGAAACGAGTATAATAACTATTAGCTATTGTATGGGCAACAGAAACCTTTCGACACCACCTTCTAGGTCGACATTTCGAAATTAATAGTGATCCTCAAACCTTATGTTGTTTATACAGAATGAAAGAATTAAATTCATAACAAGTAAGAGTGCTCTAGTCGAGGCTGCTCGACTAGGGGATACCCTGAGCCCTGTGAAGAGCCAAATATCAAATAATTCTACGTATCTTTTATGCATGCATATTTTAACACATACATACACACATATGCACGCACGCATAAGCGCGCGCTCCACTAACTGCGCAGTTGACGGGCTGCAATGTGGGCATTACTTAATTGTTTAATACCTTTTTTTAGCGATGGACTAAATGCATCAAACTTTCACAACTTATTAATGGCATTCATATGTATGTATTTGCCAAAGCACAAGTCTCTAGTATTTGATGTTCGCATTTTACAAATAGCTCCCTACTATTGGGAGCGAATGGGGCATGGCATCCCAAATCCAAAGATTACGTAATCTCCGTATTCATTACACGCAACTACACAGCAAATTCGCAGTCTCTAGCTCAAACGATGTACAATCCACACCTTAAAAACACATTAAAATTATCGATAAATGCTCATTGTTCGGCGCAGCAGATAATAATTGCGCTTGCGTTGTGCTTATCTTTATCATCTTCTTGTTCGTCGGTTGCTCGTCGCGGTTTGGCGTTTTTTGTGCAGCGTTTGCATAGAAGGCCCGCTAATCCGAAAATAGCTGTGTCGATCATACACATACAAACATATGCACCCACAGTGAAGCAGTGAGCCTGCAATTAGACCATCTAAACTCGAAGTCCATTAGAGTATATTAGCTTGTGTATTAATTTTGTAACCAAACGTGTTTTTTCGCGAGTAAACAGACTCTAATGAATAACTCAAAATCGAATGTTGATCAAGTGCCTGCATCTCAGGTTACTTTCTTAAAACTCAAAACAAACGCGCTTTTCGATAGACTTGAAAGGATATATTCTGATATGGACATTGACAAATTAAGCCACATGGATTCGTGCGATTTACGTGTGCTTTTGGATTCTCTAACCAAGTTAGAGTCAAACTTTGATTCAGTCCATACTAGCCTAGCCTGCGCGGTTTGAATAAACCTTGTTAAAGTTTAAAGCCTTGCTTCAACGTGAACTAGGAAATCGGTCGAATCAACGACTTTCGTCTACGCTTAATACAAGTGGTTCAAATGCTCATCCAACACTCGTTATGGCTAATCAATCGCGTTTGCCGCAGCTGGAGCTGCCAAAATTTAGTGGAGTCTACACTGAGTGGGAAAACTTCTACTCTATGTTCAAGACAATCATAGATGGTGATCCGGATCTCAGTCCTATTGAGAAGTTCCAGCATCTTCGATCCTGCTTAAGCGGTTCTGCGTTGGATACCATCAGCTCATTGGAAATCAACAAAGCCAACTATCGCGTCGCTCTGGATATTCTTCAACGTCGATTTGAAAATAAACGCTTTATTGTACAGGCACACATTAGAGCAATATTCCGGCTTGAGAAAGTTGATGCATCTGTGGGCAGGCTGAGGCAGTTGGTGGATAAAGTTACGTCTCATATTCGTGCTATGGATTCTTTAGCATCGAGGGAAGAAGTTGCTGACTGTGTCATCGTGCAAACAGTTTTGCAAAAGCTGGACAAGGCTACTCAGGCTAAATGGGAGGAAGGCTCATCTACTAATGAGTTGTCATCTTGGTCGAGATTGTCAGAATTCTTGCAAGGACGGTGTCGAGTCCTTGAAAATTTGGATCAAGTCTTGCAGGATGGTCAGGTTGGCAAGTCAGGAAAGATCGTGAGTACTCTTTTAAGAAAATCATTTGTTGCTTCGAAGACTTCCATTCGTTGTCTTTTGTGACGATCCAAGTCACCCTTTGCCTCAATTGCCTAAGAAAATGACATTAACTGAAGGATTGCAAATCTGGCTCCTGCCGTACCTGCCAATTGAAGCACCATACTTTATTGCATTACAATCCGTCTTCAACAGTTACATCGAACGTAGTCCCTCAACTTAAACAACAAGCAAATCCACATATCTCCTAACTCTTCTGATGTTGTGCTTCTAGCCACTGCTATAATCCTTGTCAAGAACCGAGCTGGCACATTCGTTCCGTGCCGTGCACTCTTGGACTCAGGATCTCAACTTCACTTCGTCACCAGTCGGTTTGAAAATCAGCTTCAGCTTCGAAAATGTAAATCACTGACTGCAGTGTCTGGCATTGGAGATGCCAGCTTCTCAACTAAAGGATACTCAGACAATCTCGTTCTGAAATCGCGGGTGTCTGATTATTCTATCTCCATCACTGCCATCGTCGCCCAGACTATTGCTGAAAACCAGCCAGGCATCTCAGTTTCTACTAACACTTGGAATATACCCTCAAACATACAGCTAGCTGATCCTTTGTTCCATAAGTCACAACGGATTGATCTTCTCATCGGATCTGGTCTCTTCTTTGAGCTGATGTGTGTTGGGCTAATTCAGTTGGCACCTGGTTGTGCAGTTGCAGTTGTGCAGAGAACGCAGCTCGGCTGGATCATTTCAGGCGGGGGCAACATGCCCTCCAAAGAAATTCGGATCACGCCAATCACAGCACTCGGCTTGATGAGTTGGTGCGTCAGTTTTGGGAAGTGGAACACGTTTTCGAGACTATTGCCAAGGTAACCACAGAACGACTTAATTGGGAGCAGCATTTCATTACAAACTATCGTCGATTACCTTCTGGGGAATATTCAGTCTGTTTGCCAAAAAAGCAAGGCGTTGAATCTTTGGGCGATTCCTATTTGCAGGCCAAGCGTCGATTGTTGAATTTAGAGCGTAAATTTGCTCGAAATCAAACTTTAAGGGAGAAATACTCAGCATTTATAAAGGAATATATTGATCTCAATCATATGTCTTTGGTGCCCAACGCAGAGATCAATAAATGCAAATATTTTTTACCTCATCATATTGGTCGCCAATAAGATTTGCGCCATACTGCTGTATGTGCTCACGACCGGCATTGAGTGGCATTACGTGCCAACTGGGATGAATCCAGCGGATATATTATCAAAAGGAGCAGCACCGTTGGAGCTTTTGCATTCGAGATTATGGATGCACGAACCTTCGTTTTTGCAAATGGAAAGACATTGTTGGCCTAGGCACTGCTTGGCTGAAGCATGCCTACCTGAAATGCGTCAAAGAGTTCTGTTCTCGGCAGAGCATGTGGATATCTCGTTGTCATTCAAACACATAAATTCATTCGGAACAATGAAGCGCATTTTTGGTTTCATCAACAAATTCATTAGGAGAACAAAGACAGCTGGATTGTTAACGGACGATCTTCGTCAAGGATCGCACATATTGTGTCGTCTTGTTCAAAGAACTCAGCTGCACCTAGAATACTCTGCACTATGATATGGAAAGAATGTTCATTCGTCAAGCGCCATTCTTTCGCTCTCTCCATTTATGGATGACTTTGGTCTACTTCGAGTTGGTGGCCGCTTGCGGCACACTACTCTCGGCTTCGATGCGTACCACCCAATTATCTTGCCCAAAGAACATCCCTTGACCTTATCTATAGTATCTCATCTTCATCTGGCGCATCATCATGCAGGTCCGCAGGCCTTGCTTGGAGCAATTCGACTCCAGTTGTGGCCCATAGGCGGCATGAAAACTGTCTCCCGAGCATTGCGAAAATGTGTCATATGCTGTAGATCCCGGCCTCGTCTAGTGGAGCATATAATGGCGGACTTGCCTAAGGATCGTATACAGTCTTCACCGGCATTTACTGTCACTGGAATCGACTACTGTGGACCATTTTACTACAAACCCGATGGACGAAACCGAACTTCAATAAAATGCTACATCTGCGTATTCGTTTGCTTCGCAACTAAGGCTGTATGGTTGGAGCTCGCAAAGGATCTGTCGACCGCAGCTTTCTTGGGCGCCCTCAAGCGTTTCATCAGTACGCGCGGCATTCCAAGATGCATTTGGTCTGACAACGCTACTAACTTTATGGGTGCACGAAACGAGCTAGCGGATCTGAAGCGTTTATTGTTGGGCCAGGAACATCGCACTGAAGTTCAGAACTACTGCATCAACAACAGTTTTGATTGGAAGTTCATACCTCCTCGCTCTCCACATTTCGGTGGCGTTTGGGAAGCAGCAGTGAAGACTGCAAAGAGTCATCTATATCGCGCTATGGGATCATCACTTCTCGGATTCGATGAACTTCGCACCTTGGTATACCAAATTCAGGCTATAATCAATTCTCATCCTCTTGTTCCACTTTCAGAAAATCCCGATGATCTTGGAGTTCTCCCTCTAGTGAGGAGTACCTTACTAGTCTCCAACAGCGTGGAAAATGAGTCAGCTCGCAGCCTCTGATCGAGGTCAATGATGTCGTATGTGTGAAGGACGAAAACTTGCCGCCGTTTAAAATGGCCATTAGCTCGAGTCGTTGAGACCATCGCTGGAGCTGATGGTGCTGTGAGAGTCGCTGTTCTGCGCACACCCAATGGAACTACACGTCGAGCTGTCAATAAGCTGTGCGTCCTTCCGGTTGATGATCCTGTTAAAAGACTTGGTCTTTCAACGGGGGGAGGATGTTCGGCGCAGCAGCTAATAATTGCTCTTAAATAAGCTTCCCTTAAGCCATCTGCTCTTTATCACATTCTCATTCGCTCATAGTGCAGTTAGCCACAAAAAGAAACTGTAACACACATACATATGTAAATTTCTGCTGCTCGGTCTCTTGCTTATCATTTTGTATTCTATTCTTTAAGTTCGAAAATCACCTTCAAGCGAGCCTCTATCCATTGTTACTGTATTAACTTTGCCTACATGATCATCGCGGACTAGGCATTAAACTAATAAATAATAAGCTAAATTAAATCGTGGTTTTATTATATGCCTTCGTAAATGATTGGAGCCAGAATTGCCGAAAGAGTTCGGCAGCTTCCAACACTCATAAAATCGAAAAGGAATGAGTTATCGGAAAAATGTTATAAACTTGTGCAGCGAATGGTATTATCGAGTATTCATGTAAAATTTCAAGTGTCTACGTTGCGTACTTAAAAATGTCTCAGCGTTCACACGAAAAGACGGACAAACGGACAGGGCTATATCGACTCGTCTTGTCGCGCTGATCAAGAAAATATATACTTTGTGGGGTCTGACACGCCTCCTTCTGCCTGTTACAAACATTTTCACAAAACCATTATACCATGATTTCCCATTTTCAATGGGCTCAGGGTATAAAAACATTGTATGCGAGGTTATTTAAACTAGTATTAACAACTTAATATTTGCATCCGGAGAATTCCGAAATTTTCGATTTAAGATCTTTAATAAACATATTACAAAACAAGTAAGAACGTTGCCTTAGGGCGATACCTAAGGCGTGATACTCGTTTCCCACAGGGGCATCTGGTATTTTAAATTTAATAATTTATCTCAAATTTTGCATTTATGTAGATTCATGTGAATTTTACGCAATTTCAATTTTTGAAAATATAACTATGTGAATGAATTAGCATTTTTATAAAATGTAAAAAATTCAATAGAATCATATGCTGAAAGTTTCATCAAGTTCCGTTAAGTCAGTCGCAATCTATTAAACAAAACGTTTGGCCAATTATGACACGCACGCGTTAAGCAGCGACAGCAAAATATATTTACATTTCCACATATGTACATACATTGAAACGTGCAAGCGCGTTTGCTTATGTATGGTCACAAATAAATTCAGCGCTATTCATTCTAGCATATTCTTCAACCAAAATTATTATCGACTTGTGTTTGCATTTTCAGCCGCTTCTTTAGTTTTGTATTTGTCAAATATCGCCATTTATACGCATACATTCAACCGACCACCGTTTTTGTATGTACACATATAAATACATATGTTCATATGCGCGCATTTCAGCATTTTCTAAGAATCACAATTGCGATTGATTTATGTTTATATTGTGTTTGCATTAACAGCAACTTCTATAGTTTTGTATTTGTCAAAAGTCGCCCTTGTAGTGAAGTAGTTTCGGATTTGCCAATAGGCAATGCAAAACTGATGTGGCGCAGCAGGTAGATGAAAAGCGTGTAAGCAAAAGGGTCCGCGTTCGAGACGCGGCGGCGACGGCATGAAAATAGTTGCGCAGCTGTTCGTGCCTACATACTATCGTCAATTTTTTTGTGCGTGAATAATTTTGTTTGGACTAAGTCGATTACAAATATCGATTACACAATTAATTTTGAAGCGTCTAGCTCTAAAACTATAGGAGCTATAAGCTTTTTGCGATTTGCCACGCCCCCTGAAGGCGTAGGTATGTCCGCCATATCTTTTTGATCTTGGGTTGCTTATCCGAGTATATATATCAAATTTCAAGTCTCTTGCATCAATAGTGCTCAAAATATAGCTGAATTTGTAAAATCACTCTATATTCAGATCGGATTTGCCACGCCCCCAGTGGGTGTGGACATAGAATCTTTTTATCAATCTTTATAGAATCGAAGCGTTAAGATACGTGCCAAATTTCAGCATTCTAGCTTTAAAACTGTAGAAGTTACAGTTTTCCCGATTTGCCACGCCCCCAATGGGCGTAGATATATCCGCCATATCTTTTTGAACTTGGGTGGTCAACGCAAGTATACATTCCAAATTTCAACTCTCTAGCTCTTTAACTAATTTTATTTCATGACTATGGGCGCAACCATTTTCCGATTTGCCACGCCCCTATCTTGACAGTTTATAATTCGAGGGTATACACGAGTATATGTTCAAAATTTCAAGTCTCTAGCTTCAATAGCGTAGAAAAATATTGCATTCATACGGACAGCCGGACAGACGGACAGACGGACAGACGGACGGACGGACAGACGGACGGACAGCAAGACGGACATTGTACAAAACCAATATACTATTTTCCCTTTGGGAAACTAGTATAACAAAGTAAAACAAAATACAAATTTTAAGCCGTTACATCCCAATCATAATATTCAAAAGTTTCCCACATTTTTTCAACCAAACCATTCCTATATCCCATATCGACCCTATTTTCAACAACCATATCTTCCACCAACACCTAATTATACTATCAATAGCATTTTTCCACCTAATCATTATTCACCTCGACCAATAAAACCAACATCTAATCCGGTCAGAACATTATACTCTACATACAGACCAATTTTTACACAGAACCAATTTGACAATAATCGCTTTGGACAACATACGCAAGTAACCCCACAACATACGCCTTTAAATAGTCTTGGCGTACTAAACCAACCAACAAAGCATATTAGACCTGCAGAAAGCAGACAAAACAAAATGAGCATTCTTATCCCGAATACTATCCCCAATATTACCAAGAACAAAGTTATCCACAAAACTCAAACTACAAATACACACAAAAAAGTCACAGCCGAACCTGAGGCAGAACAACCAAATGAAATAAATAGAAATCGAGAAAGCCGAAAATTTTGAGCTGTCAGCCTCGGAAACCAACAATACATAATTATCACATATAAAAAATTTAAATTTTTAATATGATGACATCCAATGTTTTTAATTTATCAATTTATGATTCCAATTGTTTTATTCAAACCAGTAATGGACTTTTAACTATTATAAAAAAAGCGAATGTCCTTTCCAACAACTTATTCAAGAGTAATAATGAATTTCTTCTACATCAATTTTCACCTGATTATAATCTATTAATTGGTAGAAAACTGCTTTCAGAAGCACAAGCCGCTATAGATTATAAATCCCAAACTGTACTTTTATACAATAGAAAGTATAAATTAATCAATGACATCACGATGACAAACCAAAATCATTTCATAGTTCAACCAAATCTTGAATTTAATCAAGAATTCATGAACTCAAGCCTTTATCGACTAGAAAAGAAGAAGAAAAATTTAATTTAATAAGAATATCAACACATTAAATTCAAAGAGGGCGACAAACAAATATGTTATTAACTCTACTCACAATTTACCTTTGCATACAAAACCATACAGTTATCCATAAACATACGAAAATGAAGTTGAACAACAAATTCAGGACATTTTAGATCAAGACATTATATGCCCCAGCAATTCCCCTTATTATATTATATGGATCGAACCAAAAAAATAAAATGCTTCAGGCAAACAGAAAATTAAATGACAGTTAGGAAAATTAGGTAGATGCAACTATTTCACAACAATCAACCATGCAAAAGGATTCCATTCAAAAAACAGCTTTTTTCCACTAAACACTATGGATATCTTCGTATTAAAGAATGCATCTGCAACCTTTCAACGTTGTATGAACAATGTTCTGCGACCATTACTAAATAAAAACTGCTTAGTATATCTTAACGATATAATTGTATATTCAACGTCTTTAAAAGAACACCTACACACATTGCAATTAATTTTCGAGAAACTTTCTGAAACAAATTTCACTTGAGAAAAGTGAGTTTCTAAAACAAGAAAATAAAACGCAATCCCGATAATAAATATACATCGGAACTTCATTGATTTGGTCCATAGCCGCGTACTCAGCGAAGCGAGTTTCGGTGCTTATGCTTCCACGTTTCTTTCTAAACTGCCTGACAAGACCTGTGTTATTCCTCAGCATAGCTCCAAACCACACTCGGCGACAGCGACACAACGCTGTTGCCCCGCTAAATGACAGGATGTAAGAAGCCGATACAATATTATAAGCTGATACAATATTACTAATGTGTTGGAAGCTGATACAATATTACTAATGTGTTGGAATGCTTGTGAATACTCATACACTCACACAGTGTGAATACTCATACACTCACACAGCCACACACAGCGCGTACGTGCAGTACGCAGCAACAATCACATACAGTGCGTACATTCAGTACGCTCCGACACGCTCCTGACCTTGACACGTACCCAATTTTAGATTCAAATTTCTTACGTTACAAAAGATTCTAAACTGAATTCATCGTCTGTCTTAGACGGATAACCATCGTCTCTCTCAGACGGATAACCATCCTCTCTCATAGACGGATAACTATCGTTTCTCTCAGACGGATAACCATCGTCTCTCTCAGACGGATAACCATCGTCTCTCATAGACGGATAACCATCGTCTCTCTCAGACGGATAACCATCGTCTCTCTCTTTTCTTACGTAGCAAAAGATTCTAAACTGAATTCATCGTCTGTCTTAGACGGATAACCATCGTCTCTCTCAGACGGATAATCATCGTCTCTCATAGACGGATAACCATCGTCTCTCATAGACGGATAACCATCGTCTCTCATAAACTGATAACCATCGTCTCTCTCAGACGGATAACCATCGTCTCTCTCAAACGGATAACCATCCTCTCTCATAGACGGATAACTATCGTTTCTCTCAGACGGATAACCATCGTCTCTCTCAGACGGATAACCATCGTCTCTCTCAGACGGATAACCATCGTCTTTCATAGACGGATAACCATCGTCTCTCTCAGACGGATAACCATCGTCTCTCATAGACGGATAACCATCGTCTCTCTCAGACTGATAACCATTCTGACATTCGCATCTGTGATGTCTCAGCAATAAATTTTTGACATTCACATCTCTGATGTCTCAGTAATACAATTCTTGACATTCACATCTCTGATGTCTCAGCAATACAATTCTTGACATTCACATCTCTGATGTCTCAGCAATACAATTCTTGACATTCACATCTTTGATGTCTCAGCAATAAACATTTTGATTCATTTCAATTAACATCCACTTTTGTTCTCATTCTCATATTCTTTTCAAGAATTCTATGCGAGGCACCAACATATGCGAGGCATAGCATCGACAACAACTTTTCCAACTCAACATTTGATAAAATTCAACATTTCTTTCATAAAAATCATATTTCCTAATGTTACTAATTCAACTTTCTATAATAATCTTTCTTCAATCAATCTTTCTCCTTTTTTTTTTTTTACCCTGAGCCCATTGCTTGGGAAATCAGGGTATAATGGTTTTGTTAAATGTATGTAACATGCAGAAGGAGGCGTGTCAGACCCCACAAAGTATATATATTCTTGATCAGGGTGACGAGCTGAGTCGATTTAGCCCTGTCCGTCTGTCTGTCTGTCCGTCCGTCCGTCCGTCTGTCCGTCCGTCCGTCTGTCCGTATGTTTGAACGCGTCGATTGAAGCATCTAGACAAGCTAGAGACTTGATTTTTTTTTGTTAGCACACGCAGGTCAAGTTTGTTACCGAAAAACGATATCTATTTTTGTTGTTTTATTATCGATTTTAAACCTTATAGAAAACAGGTTATAAAATTATATCTCCCACACCTTTAGGGCTAGACCGCTCAAATTTTGCATATAAATTAATGTGAATTTTATGCAATTTTTATTTTTTTATTTTTTGGATACAGGTCCTTTTTACTAATTAAACCCCCTTCTCCACTCATCGAGAGTCTGTTGCAAATATAACCATGTGAATATATTAGCATTTTTCTAAAATGTAAATAATTCAATAGAATCATATGTCGAAAGTTTCATCAAATTCCGTCAGTCCCGATTTATTAAACAAAACGTTTAGCCAATTATCACACGCACGTGGCAAGCAGCGACGCACAGCAAAAAACATTTACATATATTCTCACATACATACATTGAAACGAGCAAGCGCGACTGATTATGCATGTGCACTGCCGCTTCTGTGCATTTTCAGCAGCTTCTGTAGTTTTGTATTTGTCATATATCGCCCTTAACACGCATACATTCAAACAGACCACCGTTTCTGTATGTACACATACTCATACGTTCATATGCGCGCATTTTAGCATATTCTAAGAATCACAATTTCGATTGATCTGCTTTTTTAGCTTCTTTAGTTTTGTATTTGTCACATATCGCCCTTGTAGTACTACTTTGCGTTTTGTTGGGTGTTCAACACAATACTGGTGTGGCGTAGTTGATAGACGCAAAGCGCGAAAACGAAAGGTCCCGAGTTCGAAACTCAGTGACAACAGCGTAAATTTTTAATTTTTTTTTTTAAATCTATAAATATGAGGTGGTTGTGCTAGATGAGATGATGCGCTCTAAATTTACATATGTAGAAAATAGATGCAGGTTCGAGTCCACGTGCGGTGATGTTTGTTTTTCTTTTCTTTTTTTTTTGTTAATTTGTTTAATTATTTAATTATTGATTTATTTTTTATATACATACCTAGTTGAATAAAATTTCAAAAATATAATTTAATTTTTCAAAATTTAATTTTATATGCAAGCTACATAGCGTATTAAACAATGCAAATCGGACGGGGCTCAGTGGATCTCCTAGTTGGGCACCTGCGACTAGAGTTTTCTTACTTGTTTTTTTCAATTCTTGTGACCAAAATTCCAAACTTAATTTATTATTTCAATCATCGTCTCACTTGGACGGATAACCATAGTCCCACCTGGACGATTCACTTTCAATCTACACTTGAGCCTTTGACAAGCTTGAATTCTTAAGGAACACTTACTTCTGGAGGTTTTCTAATAGCTTCATGACAATATTTATATTCGCTTGCTTAATAACGACTTTAACCTGCATCTGTCACCATCCAAGACCTTTATTACCAAAAATTGTCCCTTAAATTTTGGGTTTAGTTTGATTTGGTGTCTCTCCTCTTTTTTGAAAATGACATAATCACAGTGTCTTACAACGGCTGCCTTGGGTTTGTCGAATCGATATAATTTTAAACAAAAGTAAATTTCCTTTTCAGAAGAATGAAGAAGTATGAAGTATAAAGCATGAAGTATGAATTATTAATTTCATACTTCATGCTTCATACTTCATACTTCATACTTCTTACTTCATTCTTCATTCTTCATTCCTCATTCTTCATTCTTTATACTTCATATTTTATATCTTTATACTTCATTCTTTATACGTCATATTTCATACATTATACTTTCAAGTGTCTCACACTACTCTCTTTTATTCAGTTTTAGAGTTACACAATCAAATGCCTCACACGCCATAATCAAAACAACATTCGATATTTTGCTCTTGTGCTTGCATTGTGACTTGTACACTCTGTACACTTTCTTTATTTTCTTTCTTTATACCATCTGCAATGGTTTTGCCACTCTCAACAATATTATAATCATCACAAACATTCAACTCAACGTGAACTTCGCCGTCTGGCAATTAAATCCAATTTATTTTCTTATCTGAACAGAATTGATTAAACTTTACGCCAGTAAAACACCTTCCCTGGTCAGCTATTTTTCGGTTTGGTACTCCAAACAACGAAACAGCTAATTAACCACCTTTACGCAACTCTCACTGTCTAATTTAAGGCCTATGACTAAGATAGACATACTTGGTAAACGCGCCTACTTGAACAATAATATACTCCTTTACTTTACTTTATTCAGAGTCTTCTCCCAGCCTAAATGCATTATTGACTCGTGAACTTGGTTTACAACGTTGTGCTCTGGGGGTCAAGTCTTGTTTGTTTCTTGACGCTTTTAGCGAGTTACAATCGGTAATCACAGTAAAGTTCTTGCCCAACTGATAATGTCGAAAATGTTTGATGGAGTTTACAACTAAGGTTTCCAACTCATACGAGTGGTATATACGAAAAAATCTCCTGGATATGATAAAATTTGTGCAAACACTATTAGAATTCTCCCAAGTCAGTGGAAATGCGCGGAAGTTATAATGATTCCAAAGCCCAACAAACCTGAAGGCTGCACATCATCGTACCGTCCCATTAGTTTGCTAGTGACGTTCTTTAAAGTATTTGAACGTATACTTTTGAGTAGAATGTTACCTGTACTAGACGAGCTAAATATCATACCCGAACATCAGTTTGGGTTTAGAAGGGGACATGGTACGATCGAACAATGCCATCGCATTACGCAGGAAATTCTAAATGCGTTTGGATGTTAAACAGGCCTTCGATAGAGTGTGGCATGCAGGACTGCTGTACAAAATTAAAAAAGTGTTGCCCGCTCCGTACTTCTTAATAATAAAATCCTACTTAGAGAACAGGATATTCTATGTTCAAGAACAGGATGAATCGTCCACTATATGCACTGTTAATGCTGGAGTCTCTCAAGGCAGTGTTTTAGGCCCTGTTTTGTACACTGTCTTCACAGCAGACTTGCCTAGTACAAATGCTGTTCAGATAGCAACATATGCTGACGACACCGCAATTATTGCTACGAACAATGACCCAACTGTTGCAGCCAACCTACTTCCAGAAGAACTTGGTCTAATTGAAGTATGGTTAAAAAGGTGGAGAATAGTGGTGAACGCCCAAAAGTCTGTGCAAGTCACATTCTCGCTCAGACGCAGAATTTGTCCCACAGTTTCACTCAATGGCGCTGCCATTCCAGTTAGCGAAACTGTGAAATATTTGGGAGTACACTTGGACCGCCGGCTTACCTGGAAGCAGCATATAAAAAGCAAAACAAGCTCAACTGAAAGCTAAGACAAAGTAAATGTACTGGCTCCTAGGTCCGCGATCACAGCTAAGCCTTGAAAATAAAATACGGTTATATAAGGCTATTTTAAAACCAATATGGACCTACGCGTTGCAGCGTAGGGGGAACAGCCAGTAAATCAAACATTGAAATTCTTCAGCGTTACCAGTCTAGAACACTGAGAACAATAACAGGTGCTCCATGGTATATGACAAACTTTGACATCCATAAAGACCTCAATCTTCCTCTTATCAAAGAGGAAATACAAAATACCGCAGAGAGGTATTTAAATAGGCTACATGACCACTGCAATGCTCTAGCTTCTGGACTCCTCGACAACACAAATAACAGCGAACGGCGCTTAAAAAGATTCAACGTATTAGATTTGCCAAATAGAGAATAAACTAGTAGAGAGTTAAACTAGTAGATTAGCTATAAATATGTAAATATGTAAATATATGGATTGATCTCGTTGGAGTTCAA